>JAVDOI010000002.1:3327809-3376645 GCA_032191485.1 Leptoclinus maculatus
GGATCGTTCATCGTTCAGGAATCACAACATGGCTATTTCTGCATGTATTAATCAGAGCACTCGCATGAGAACGTAGCACCATCAGAGATTTATTTATGAACACGGCTGTCTCTCCCTCCTGCTGATTGTCTCTTTGTTTCCCTTCTGCCTGTAAATTGCTACGATGTGGAAAATGGAATTTGGATAGACTAGTTCATAACTGCATTCATTATGTGTGGTATGTAAATGTGTAGACTGTAAAAGTGGGAAGAATGGGGGGAAATGTTTTTACCTACAGATCTAGTCGAGAATTGATTTTTAAATTGATAATTTGGATAACTTCGACATGTTGGGATACGCGCCTATTCGCTTTCTTGCAGAGAGTTAGATGTCTTCAAATACAAAGCTGCAGCTGGCTAGCTTAGCTTAGCTTAGCTTAGCTTAGCACAAAGACTGGAATCACGGGGAAAACAGCTGCACTTCGACAAGTAATTTCCATACATGTGTTAGTTAAAGTGAATAAACACACAAAAATGTGGAATCATTAACAAAATGTAACTAATATGTAACATGTGAAGTTGATAAAAACACGCGTGTTCTTCGGTGTGCATCGACGTTTACGAGCATTTATCGGAGCATTGAAACAGTGATCTGAGTGTGTTTGAACCCTGTCGGCTCTCTGACCTCGGCCATGGCCTTCTTGTCTTGGACCTTTCCTGCGCCGAGCAGTCGCAGCATGTTCTTGGCCCCCTCGGCCATGGCGTGCTCCACGCGGTAGTGGTGCCACAGCTCCTCCACGCGCAGCTCCATCCCGCACATGTCCGGCTTACCTGGGACACAGCGCCAGGTTTAGTCATCAACACACGAACAACAGCGATATGAGCGGGCGGGTGATGAGTGCTGATCACTGGCACGGTCGGATAATTCACTTTAAAATCAGGTTTGTAAATCCCGGTAGTGGCCAGTGGGTTTTTAAAATCATTTTGTTTAAGACGGACAAAGTGTGGCTGAAAAGCGTCGCCAACGAGAGCTGTGAGAATGAAGCCAACTGGGGAAGCACCAATGCCAGTGCTTGGGTCCGATGGCGTGTTCATGTACTCGCATTGGTAAAACTACTCCGATGCAACCGCACCAGATGCCGCTACGGCAATGATGAGTCAGAGCAGCTTTAAAAGCACAGAGCTGAAGAGAGAAACATAAAGGAGAATGGAGAGGAAACAAAAGTCCTCTCCGGGATCACTGCTGCTCCGAGCTTTGTGTTTCCCTCCCTGCTCGCTCGCTCTCTCTTTCATCTCAGACTCCTTCCTTCACTCCGTCGTCATCTCTGACTCGACCCCCCCCCCCCCCCCCCTTTCAGTCTCCCTCCCTTCCTGGCTCCCTGCATCTGTCCTGCCTCGTCTCTAGCCTCTGCTAAATGAGGCATGGCTTTTAGTTGTTGGGCAACATCAAGGGGATGCAGGAACATCAATAAGGCTCCAACCTGAGAGAGCGAGAGGGCTGTAATGGAATATGTGCATGTGTGTGTGTGTGTGTGTGTGTGCATGTGTGTGTGTGTTGACCAGAAGCCTGTACACTGTGAAGTTCTGAAGCAGGAATCGATCCATTACCACCCGCATCATGAAATATGCAGTGTTTATAAGTTTGATAAGAGTAACAGGTGGGATGAAAGAGGAATCGGAAGATGAGAGCGAGGATTAACAAAAGAGAAGAAACCGCGTGGTAGATACCTTGGTTGTCCTCGGACTGCTCCGTGGCCTGCATGGCCTTTCGGATCTGCATGCGGATGATGTCGATCTTTGTCTTGCTGTCCTGCAGCATCTGCTGAGCCATCTGGAGCAGCTTCTTGTCCTGCGGAGGGGACAGGACGCACAGGAGGAAATCACATAGAGAGTAAAGGAAGGAAACA
The DNA here is from genome assembly GCA_032191485.1 of Leptoclinus maculatus. NCBI lineage: Eukaryota > Metazoa > Chordata > Actinopteri > Perciformes > Stichaeidae > Leptoclinus > Leptoclinus maculatus. Next base: position 3,329,695 of record JAVDOI010000002.1, read on the forward strand.
TGGCCGCGGACAGTGAAGTGAGCGGCGGTCGGGGGGCCAGATGAATACCTTGGTACCTCCGTTGGCATAGATCGGAATCATGTTCTCGGCTCCTTGTTTGACCTTCAGCTCGATGTTTAGCTGCCGCTCCAAAGCTGCGATGCGGTGCTGGTTGGCCGACATCCGATTGAAAGACCCCGGAGACCTGGGGGTATCTGGGCAAGAGGAGGGGTTGGACGGTAAGAGGTCAGGTTACTGTTGGTGTAGTCGTATATTGATTTCCTGCCTTTGAGGGAGCCACTGGTTTCAGCGTATGCCGGTGTGGTATAAAAAACACTTGCTTGAGAAATGTAACCTCATCTTATTGAATGTTTGATTTATTTTGTTGTGTTAATTTCTCAGGTGGCGATTCAGTTGTAAATAGGTACAGTTTTTGAACATCAATCCTTGTTGGTGCTTTAAAGAGCGTCAAATCAAATGTGAAGACAAACAAGTAGTGAAAGGGGGCTCGCCCCGAAGCTAGCGATGACTACTGTACCGGCTCACTTAAGGTGGACTGATCTTTAAGGCGGACCAGCTATTATTATTATTATTATATTTGTAGTCCATGTCGCCCGGCACTAGAACATCGTGGAGAGGATAATGTGAGTGGTATACTAGCGACGTGGCTCAACGGATGGCAATGGCTGATTGGTTTACCTCAACAACCTTAACCGCCTTAACATTTTGTACAGACGTCCACAGCCTCCAAGCATGAATCACCATAAGCATGTTCTCAATGGCACATTCCACAGCGGCAGAGCTTATAAACCACCTCTCCACGGTGGACACTGTACCTTTGTTGTCATCGGGGCCCTTGACCACAATGTGTGCGTCCAGCTCCTGCAGCTGGGCCTGGAGGGACTCCAGCTTGCGCTTGGAGCTGCGGATCTGCGAGTCCACCTGCTGGGCATTCCTCTTGTCGGTGGTGGCCCTGCGCAGGTTCTCCGCGCCCTCCTTGATCTTCAGCTCCTTGCGGATCTCCCTGCGGATCCTCTCGCGGTGCTCGTCCAGGCACTGCTGCACGCTGGAGTCTGAGAAGTCAGAGTTCTGGTCCAGGCCGAGCTGCTGGAGCACCGACAGCCCGCCCGGATCGCTCTGAAGGGGGAGAAGAGGAGGAGGAGGAGGAGAGCACGACGGTTAGGGAGCAGTCACAAAAGGAGAAGGAGCTCGAGAGGTGGTGTGCAGAAGATAGTACAAATGTGAAAAAAGAAAGGAAACTGTATATAGCCCACTGCGTATGTGGGGGATTATTCAATTTGAGTTGAAAGCAAAACAGAATCAAAAGGTGACATCCAGCTGAGAGGCGCCGAGCCGAGGTCACGGCAGACAAAGCTGGCAACGGTCGCCCCGCACAGTTCTGACGAAGTGGAGCGGCGTGGGATGAAAAGAGGGGGAAAAAACAGAAACCCAAAGTGAAACCTCAACATGTGAAACCCATCAAAGTCAGCGCGTAAAGAGCCGAGCGCTCACATCAGCTCCTCCTCCTGATCAACACCAACCAGAGAACAGCAGATTAGAACGGCATCAATACGGACGACGATCAATCGGGGTCTTCTTGTCTGCTTCTGGGTGGGTTACCAGTAAACATGCACACAGGGCGCCCATATGTATGAAAACACTGGTGTGTGAAGACAATCACACAAAGTTATGTACCTGTTACAGATACAGGTGGAATAAGATGCTGATTATGGGATTGCGATGATCATTCCTATTTATTAGTCTCCGTTTTGACAAATTTGTAATTACCAAAAAGTACTAATTCAAATTTTATTTTTTAGTGCAACGATTAAAATTTTCAATCGCAATTAATCGCATGATTTTTCTGCGATTAATCTATTTAAATTAATAATTTCTTTTTTTGCTTTTTTTTGGTATTTTGGTCAGCCACATATGCAACGCCGATTACCGTAATATGTGTGGTATTTGTTATAAATGTACGTTGGTACATAGCGGGTGATAAGAAGCTGTACATGGAGGGACTTAGGACCCAGGGGACTGTAGGTGAAGGAAACAGGAAGAGACGGAAGAGACGCCACACAAACAGCTGTTCACCGCTCGCTGCCGGTTCTTGTGTTAAAAATGTCCGCTTAATAATAAAAAATAAAAAACTGCGGTAACGCGCAATAAAATAATGGTCGGCGTTAATTAATGAATGCGTTAACGCGATAATAACGCGTTAACTTGCCCAGCACTAATTTTTTTGCAGCGATAGCTCCTCTTGTATTAGTGTCCTCCGTGGGCGGGATTTTTTTTTTCACACTAACTTGACCCCCTGTTTACTAGGAAAACAGCTCTGAGTGTGCTGGGAGCTGCCTATGAGTCAGGTGTTGATGCAACACGAAGGACAAGCAACATCGAATGTGAACCGGTGCTAACTTTAGCGAGCTAGGCTAACTGTCTGGGTGGAACACAAACTTGACAGCGTGACGTTGAATGTTGTAAAAAAAAAAAAAGGGACGGACGCATTTAGTCACTAGTGATACTTTACAACTTGTATCAACGCTCAGAGGCGACACAGGACTCTGACGTGCAGCACAAATCTGACATAATATTCACATAAAAGCCCAAGACAGGGGACAAAATAATGTGAACACCTTACCAAGCCCAACGACACCACCACCACAATAAAGGTCTAACATTACTGCAGGTGAGTCTTAACTAAACATTAGAAGCCCTGCAAACGGAATATACTGCATGTTGCAGAGCAGTTGTATTTTAACAGCCGTTAACATTATTGTGTTCATCCCGTGTATTAGTTTCTGTGTACAGGGACCCAAATTCAGCGTAAACCTATTGAAAAGGGGAGATGTCATGCATTCATTTAATGTTGTGACATTAGATCACACACACACACACACACACACACTCTCTCCCCTCCCCTCTGCCCCAGTGTAATGGCGGGGTGCTCGGGGCCTTTTGCACCATGCAGCCAGCCGTCCAGCTTAGCAGATCTGATTACAACTTCTTAGGTCTCTGTGTCCACCCGGCTACATGTGGGCCGGGGCTGCAGCTCTGCTCTCATTAGAGCCATAATCCATCTGTAACACAATACAGTACGACGGTCAGCCACGGCCCCGGCGGCCAAACCCAACCACGTGGCGCAGGCCGAGTGCCTGCAGGATTTTGACCGCTGCGTTAATGCGACGTTACGTCATCGCACGACTCTGAAGCGATGTTGGTTGAGCATATATCCACAGACATGGTTGTGGAGCAAAGTCGTGAAATATTGAAATAATAAAGGGTCTCAATGAAATACGTGTCGTGTCCATGGTCACATGACCAGAGCTGTTTACTTCCTGGCTGCACCACGGCATAACAAACGCTGCATCGAAACAAATATTGGTTTTAAAGTAAGAAAGGACGACATTTATAGTGTACGTCATCTTTAATCAAAGTGTCTAGCACAACTATGTTCATTCGCAATTACTCAACTTTCTTTGTAAACATGTTGACGGCAACAATAGTGATGGAGGGGAAAACACAGTGCATCTATGTATACACACTTCTACACATCAGTAGTTCTTGTTCCATCTAACTTCCTACTGTCCAGACACTTTCTTAGGTACGCCTGTTCAACTGCTCGTTAACGCATCTAGTCAGCCAATCGCGTGGCAGCAACTCAATGCATTTAAGCAAAGTAGAAAAGGTCAAGACGATCTGCCGACGCTGAAACCGAGCAATAGAATAAGGGAAGAAAGGGTGATTTCCTGCGGCAGGCCCGAGAAGTTCTCGGTGCCACTCGAGGCAGAAAGAGAAGGCCGAGGCAGCAACGCACCGAGAACGACAGGAAGGGAAGAGCTTGTGCTGCGACGCAATCCTGTTGGGCACAACACAACCTAATCCCTGGTGGTTTGTTTACGACAAAGAACCTCAGGAGCGAGGCGCGAGTTAGCTCACACAGCGCCGCGAAATCACAACAACGCACACAGGAATGAGAACTAGCGAGTGAGTCGCTGCCGGAGAGGAGATGTCTTTTTTTTTTTTTTGCAGGAAGTGAACGAGGAAGACAGAAAAGAGAAGGGCCGTAGTAGTGGAGTAGCGGCCACGCTGAGGGCCTTCTGCGGCCACAGTTTGCCTACCCAAGACTCTGTGTCACTCTGCTCAGTGTGTACCGGGGAGTCCACCGGTTGGTCCCCCGGCAGGTCCTCCAGTGTGTCCTCACTGGCCATGTTTGGCCTCCTTCTGGCGTCGCTCCGGGCCGCCCCCCCCCCCCTTCTCTCCTGTCACACACACACTCGGCACCGACGGCAGCGCCAATCAGGGCAACACCGAGCGCTTTTTCCTGCCTCCTCAAAATCCAGGATGTCCTTCCCCGCCGGGAATCGAAAAGGCGGTCTGAAACCGGAGCGAGTGAACGAGGCGGAGGAGAGGAAGAGAGAACAGCACAGAGCGAGCCCCACCTCGCTGCTTCCTGTTCTGCTCATTGCCAGATAGAAGCAGAGGCGTCATGCACTTTGTACACACACTCTCACACACACACACACACACACACACACACACACACTCGGGTGGTTTTGTAAGTGAGAGAGCTCACAGCCACTCTGCTTCCTGCTACTGGGTCTCCAAAGCTGTTGTGATAGATTGCTGTCATGTTGCATGGACCATCAGACCATGTATGTCTTTGTTTTGTGTGTGTTTTCAGCAGGTGGAAGTACAAATACAGTGCAGCAGTATTTCTATTATTTACATGCAGATGAATGGAGAAAACAGGCCGCACTGAGGGAAGTGGACAAAAGAGAAAACACATTCCCACTATGAAGCAGTAGAAGGAGGACAGGTCTTCATGGTAAGTTGTGTTATGAGCTAAACAAACCTTCCTCCTGTGAACAAAGGTTCACCAAAAGCAAAGATCTTTAAAATCTGATGAAGGGACAACTGCAAACACGAAGCATCCGTGCATCGAGTTTGCTTCTGGTTTAACACTACGCCCCAGGCCTGTTTCTGGCGTTCCCAGGACTTCTGTCCTCCTCCTGTCAGTGAGAGAGAGAGACACACACACACACACACACACACACAGGTTGGTCTGACTCAGACGCTCAGCAGTGGGAGGTCACTGACCCTTCCGACCCCTCAATGTGTGGCAGATGGCTGTCTTTGGTGCACGCTCTCTATCTGTCATACCACACGCATACAAAATGTGCTCATAGACAGAGAGGGCACACACACACACACACACACACACACACACACACACACACACACACACACACACACACACACACACACACACACACACACACACACACACACACACACACACACACACACACACACACACACACACACACACACACACACACACACACACACACACACACGTCTAGTTCTTCTTATTCTCCCACACTGCTAGAAGGGAATAGGAAGTGAAATATTGTGAAGTTAAGTCAATACACACACAGGCAGTTGTTCTTGCTTGGCAACGTTGTGATCAAAGACACAAATGCTAAGTGTGTCCAGTATCTATATTTATAACTCTTTCCTTACCGAGCAGCTGTGGCTCCCTCTGGGTTGTGGACAGGTGGCTGCAGAGATAGCAGCCCCCATGCATCCATTCCGTCGCTCCCCTCTTTCTTTTTACAAACACGGCTGAGCTGTCATTGTTAATTCTGAACAGTGAAAACACTTCAGACCTGAAGACGAGCTGCTGTGAAGCCTGTAGCACCGATCTGTGTCGCTCATTGTGTCCGTGACATGGACGCAGTAACTAAAAATACTACCGACCACAGTATCGGGAACTAAGATCACATCGGTTCATACATACATGCTCTTAAAGTTACAGTCTCATCTGGTTAGGACTGACCTGGAACACACACACCACACACCACACACACACCACACACACACACACACACACTAAATGTCCAGTTTTCTCATGTTTATTTCCCCTCAAGTAGCTTTAAGATCAGACGAGTCATCTCTTCATAGATACCAGTTTGTTCTAACTCCTCACTGAAGCTATACGACGTCACACGGAGTTAAACATCATTTTAGAAAGGCTCAGCTAAAGGGTATTATAGTCTCTTTACACCGTCACCCGGTTTCATGTTGCTCCCCCGTTCCCATCTTTCTTCCATCCTACAGCCAATCCGTCACACACCGTCCTCCGTCACACATCTTGGTCACCGGTGCAGCCAGTGGGCGACAGAAAGTCGTCCCTTTGATTGAGTTTTAATGGCCCGTCAGCTCGACTCGCCTATAAATAGAGATAAATCCATTTTGTTGGAGTAGAGGCGGCGCTGGAATTCAACCAAGTTGTCAGCCCTTAACTCTCATCCGCTCACCAACACCTGCATTTCACACGCAGCAATAACGATGATGGGGCTTTGGACCGGACTTTCAACCTAATTGTTGTTGTAAAAAAAAGTAGTAATTAAATAAATGTACCATAAGCTCGGTATTACACGAAGAGATGTTTTTACCGGGGGAAAGGGGGGGGGGGGGGGGATTTGGGGATTTTCCACGAAGTTTACCGGTGATGAAACCACTGTTTATTATTAGGAATATGCAGATTAAAATAGTTCAACGCGAGGTCATGACGTGAGCTTTAGTGTGTGTGTGTGTGTGTGTGTGTGTGTGTGTGGGCCTTATTTTTGCAATGTGTGGCCAAGAAGATGCTGCAAGTGTCAGATGTTGTTGGAAGCTACAGGGACAAAAAAAAGGCAGAGGAAAGGAAATACGAGTTTTGTGGTATTCTTAGTGTACAGTTAAGAGGGGGGGGGGGTAATCTTAATAGCGCCATTCATCACTGTAATGTCTGCGTGTGTGTGTGTGTGTGTGTGTGTGAGGTGTACACTAAAACACTGCATGTGTAAGAGAGAGCGAGACGGACAGAATTTGTGAGGAAGACGACTTTAAATTCTCCTCACATCCTGATGTCTGCACACAGCCTCATTCAGCAGACAGAGGATGGGATTTGGGGTGAGAGGGAGGGAGGGGGGGTTGTTTGGAGGCAGAGAGGGAGGGAGGGAGGGAGGGGGTGTGTCTCTCTAAAGACACACAAACACAAACATGTCTTTGTGCCGCCGCGTGGCAGGTGAAATACAGCTATGGATACCAAACGAATGACATAAATAATACTCTGATGGAGGAAAAGCTTGAGCACCAACACACATCAACACTCGCACTGTACACACACACACACACACACACACACACAGGACGAATGCACTGCAACCGGCTGGTAATGAATAAAACAGCACAGTCGGGCATTGTCAGCTGGCTGTTGAGAGTACTAGCGGGAGGAAATGTTGCTCCTCATAGTGTCAACGCAGCAGATCAGATGTGGAGCGAGAGAGTTAACTCGGGGACACCGTTGCCGTCGGTGAGCAGACTCTCATGTGGGCGAGTGGGCCAATCGGAGTGCAGAGCGGCAGAGTCGAGTGTGCGGCGCTCCTCGGCGACAACACTTCGCCGTGTTTTGGGCTGACCGAGGGGGTCGGGAGAGCAGACGTCGGGATGTCTCCGCTGCACTGAAGCGAAATACTAAATCTTACTCAGATATCTGGTCCTACGATTGAAACGTTGGCCCTCTATGAATGAGTTAACGGCTTACTGAATGTACCTTGGACTGTGTGAGTGTGTGTGTTTCCTGTTAATCCCTAAAATCCCTCATATTCCAGGGGAAATTGTTGCCAAATCTCCGTCTTACGGTGCAACACGGCCGTACGTATATATCTGCCTGATGAAGACATCACGTGCACGAGGGGAGAGGATTCTCCCCCGTCAGGGTTAACAGGTGAAAGACTGTGCAGGAGGCTAGGTCGCGTGTGTGTGTGCACAGCTGTGTGTGTGTGTGTGTGTGTGTGTCGAGGCGGTGTCCGCTCCACAGCTGGGGAGGAGCGGATCGGCATGAATGGCATCTTTGTGAGCGGGTCGATCTGCTCAAGAGACTTCGGTAAACGCTAACGTGTTTGTGTTCCCGGCTTTGTCCATTGTGAACTCCGCGGCAACAAACAGCCGCTCTGTTCAGGCTGCTGAGGAATAAGGTGCCATAACCCCCCCCCCATAAGAAAAGCTCCACAGTCCTCACGCTTAATCTGCTTCTGTCATGATGCAGCGGCAGCTCGAGAGAAACCAGGCAGGTCAAGGACACTGAAAAAAAAGAATAGCGGCTCAGACGTAAAGAAAGGGGTCACACAGACCCTCTGAGCGCTACCTGCATACAAAAAAAGGTTGACCTACAACAGTCAACCCGGATCAGGGCTTCACGGCTTTACAGTCGTCGCTACTGTAACCTCTTTGCAGATTGGGGAAGTGGCCGTCGGAAATGCAAAAACAGAGAGAAAATATGTGGAAGAGCAGAGGACTGGAGAATAAAGAGCAGAGAACAGCCTCAAGTGGAAGATAAAAAAAAGGTGCACGACGGACCAGGGAGACGGGGGAAGCTCCCGAGTCTGAGCTGAACCGGAGGAGACCGCAATCAGGAGAAAGGTCGTTAAATGTTTGATGCGGCTCACACTCGGCCTGATGTGGAGATTTTCCAGCAGCCGTCCAATCATCTCAGGAGGCCACATAGAGACACTTCCTCCTTCTAGTGACAGGAGCACACAGGGATTAAAGGCTGGACTTTATTACTTTTTTTTTAAAGTGAGGTAAACAAACACTCGCGCACATAAACGTGCACACGGTGCTGGGACCAGGTAACGGGGAGTCGTTCTAGAAGAAAGACAAAAAAATAAACACAACGATGCACTCAGTTTCCCAGTGTTGTGTTCCATAATTCAGCATCTTACAGCTCCTCAAATCTCACTGGAATCCAACAGCCCGAAACATGAACGAGATAAAACTGCCCCCGGATTGGACCCGTTAGCACCCCCCCCCCCCCCCCCCCCCCCCTCCCCCCCTGCTCCCTGGGGCCAAATCCAAACTCGGATGTTGTGCGCGGCTGTCCGCGGGAGATCTTTAACCAGAAAAAAAAAAACACACGCGCGTGTGTGCGTGCGTGCGTGCGTGCGTGTGTCTAAATCTGCGGCCGTTGAGATTTTCTCCCGCTGTGCCTATCTTCCTGCCGGTCTTGGCCCGGTAACGGGGTCACGTGGCGCGCTTCGCGGCAGATGCTTCGGCCCACATGCAATATGCTCGCGAGCCACCTGCAGCGGTTCAGGAGGGGACGCGGGGAGCGGGGGAGAGCCCCACTGTGTAATGGAATGGTCGAGCAGGCATGATGGTAATGGACATGGAAAGCAGATTAAAAATGATGATGGCAGAAGGACTCGGGAGGATAAAGAGGTCCATTCTATAATGCTGATGATTATCCCTCTTTGCCGGTGCCGTTGATTACGATAGCGTGGCGCTCATAAACACAGCACAGGAAGAGAGGGGAAACACACGGGCGGAGTAAATGTTTATACTCATTTGAATAAAAAGTATGTTGGCGAGTGAACACAAGAGCAGCATTAGAGGCTGGAGTCCACAGACTGCAGCGGCTCGTCTGCACAGACCCGGTACATTGATTCTTTGTTCTCAGGTTTGTGCAGCTGTACTGCAGACACACTGTGTTTAAAAAGGATAAGGCTGGAATTATTCTATATTATTCTTATTGTCAACAAATCAAGACCAAAATCATCAATGCGTTATGCCGTCTGAATACAACGTGACATCTATGGTAAATAGGTCCAAACTTCAGTATATAGTTTCATTTTAAATAAAAAGTAGAAATGCACAGAGTGCAATTTTTTGGGCTACAAAGTCTGACCTGCCGATTCAGAGAAACTGTCCCGAAAAATCTGTTTAAACTGTACAAAATCCTAAATGTTATCACTTGACCTTGTTATTGTCCTCTACAGCGGTTATTGGCGTGAAACGATTGAAAGGATTAAGAAATAAATGAATGTATTTTCCTTTTACAATCTTGGCATTAGTAGTTTGAATTATACATCAGCTGCTTAGAGCTGGTGTTAGGACGATAAACAAGTCGTAATTCCCTCTCTCGTATATCTATTTATAGGAACTATTTTCAACCACGTATTAATACACATTTGATGCATATTCGTGGTAACCAAGAAACATGTCCCCCAGAACAACTGGTGCTTAAACTGCAAGACGCTGCATCCTATTCTCCGGTTGCAGCTCTCGTAATCTCCCGCGCATTGTAGCCGCTGGATTAAAAGAAGCCAAACTCACAAAGGCACCCGGCTGCTGTTTGTGCCCGAAGTATCCTCAGAGACTTCAACAGCAACAATGGCTCCAGTTTGGGTTACATGTTGAAGGGTCGGCTTGTTGTCTCTCCCTCATACAACAGGTAACAATAGCTGTTTATCTCCCCCCCCCGTCTGCCTACACTATTTCATGGCCTCTGGGCTGACAGAACAGAACAGAACAGAACGGTCCACTGTTTGGAGGGCGGCATCGCTCCCTCGAAGCCTCGGGTCTGCGCTCCCCTTCAACCCAACACCGCTCCTGCAGCACAACTCGGCAGGCGATCACACGAGGACTCCTCTCGCGGGCCTCAGGTGTAACCACAATCAGGTCAAAACAGTCCCGTCTCTTTCTCTCTACTTCAGCTTCTACTCAAACAGCATTGTGTCAACCTCGACGTTTCTCGTACGTCTTTTTGCGACATAGTGATCAAGGAGCTAGGATGGGGCAAGACAATTCAGAGTCCCAGACAAGTGTAAGCCTCGGGTACCACAGCCCTCTTCAATATACAACCTCTGTTTGTTTGTCCCCATTACGTCGGCGTGTCCTTTCAGTTTCAAACTCAGGCCCAGCACCACAGGCTGTTTCACACCGAGCCTCAGAGCCCACTGGCGTCACAAAACCACTTCAGCATCCAATCAACGCCCGGCTCTCCGGCAGGACACACGGCTCCTAAATGGCTCCCTTCCTTTTGTGACCTTCCCATCCCCGAGTCCTACCGAGAGAAACACCATTTCTAGATTGAATTTACGATACGTTGCTCCCACAGCCCCGAGGCCATTTCTCCGACTTGTCCTTCTTAGCAACACATTCTTCAAATCCTGTAATGCCACAATCTCTCAAAGCCCTAAAAAACACCAGCCAGCTTAGAAACAACCACGATGTAGCCGAACACAAGTAAGCAGTATAGTTAGCAGCTAGTCTGTCCCCTCACCAGTTTTTATTTTCTTCCTTCTGTTGGCTTGCTATCAGTTATAACTAATCCCCTGAAAGCCTGTGGGATGACTGGCATATAGCAACAACAGCTGGTGTTCAGACCAGTCAGCTGAACTGAATCAGGCTCGATGGAGGGGGGGGGGGGGGTCAATAGGAGGGAGTCGTGGATGCTGCTTTGATGAGATACTTTGAATTTTTGGGGGATTTGTAATCGACATCGGCATTTTAGATATCGGCATTCCTCTGTCTGCCACGAACGCGGGCTGCTTGACTGCACCCTAATGGCCCCGTCTGGTTCATTGACGGATGCCATTAAGAGGTCTCGTCGATGCGCTGCAGCAGCCAGGAGACAGAGACCTCTTAATGGCATCCGTCATTGGGATGTCTGGGAGAGAGACCGATTTCTGCAGGGACGGTGTAATCCTGGATTCAGGCAGGAGGGACTGGATGTTGGGGGGGGTTGTGTGCGTGTGTGTGTGTGTGTGTGTGTGTGGGTGTGTGGGTGACTGAGGGCACTAATGCCACCCGACTAGGTCAGACACACACAGTGAAGTCCACTCTCCTAATCCTATTATCCATGGCAGTGGCAGCTGGAGACACACTCTATGGTGAGTGTGATGCAAGAGACCGCTGTGTATTATAACACACGCGAGACCATCATCAGTGCTGCTTCTTCTCAAGTGTGTGTGTGTGTGTGTGTGCGCGCGCGTGTGTGTGTTCGAAAAGTCTTCCGATGCCATTAAAGAAATGGACCGAGTTTGTCTCCGCTCTCTTGAATGATCGATAAAAAAGTAATTTGGTCGGGGATGGGAAGAGTTGCCTTCGCTTCCCCCGCCGCTGAGTGAAGGAGCAGCAGCTGCTCCGACTCTTATAGATAATAACTACAGGAAACCGACCGGGATAAAGAATTCATGAGCGGGAGGCGGCGGAGTGCACAGCTACCTCAAAGTGTATGTTGTGCTATCAGCTCACGTCCTCGGCAGGAGAGACTTGATTTACTGGATTCCTTAAAGCCGTCTAAAGGAGGGTCGACGTCGACGCGGGAGCGCCACACACACGAGATAGAGAGCGAGGGCAGAGAAGCACTAATACACTGATGGCCTCCTTCTGTGCATATATGGATAATGTGTTTTTAACAAAGAGAGAGAGAGAGAGAGGAGGGAAGACGGGGTCGTTTCAGTTGTTTTCCCTCTGAGAGCCCAGCAGGACGTGTGTCTGCAGCAGTAGAGTCTAGTGAATGAGGTGATGAGGTATTCAGGGGAAAAATGTGATGAAGAGAGTTCAATCACCCCGCCGCCGTGCCTCGGTCCACCCTGTTCAATCCATCATTGTTACACAGGTGGCCCCTTGATCTCAACCATCGAGGCAGCAGAAGAACAGCAACCCTGTGTGCTCTCTGTGAGGTGAAGTTACTCCCAACGGAGTCGGGAGGTTTTGGCTTCAGTTCCCAGTCGGAAACAGCCGTCTCGTGACAAAGTCAACCTGCGAAAATGTCCTAAATATAGCGCACACTTGAACTGAATTGGATTATTTTTAGGTGGCTCCGGCGCAGTAGCTCCCGTCTGTAGGTACTAACACACAACGCTACGGTGGAGGACCTCACACAACCCCCCACTTTAACCTTCACTATCCCTTTAAATGTGCTGCCCTTATTTACAGGAAGCTTTGTCAAAAGGAATCAATCTGCAGGGGGAAAGATGTAAAAGTGTCTATAGTGGTGCACCACTGAGGCCCGTATTAGCAGCTATTGATAACCACCAATACACACGGACTGCACCTCCCCCCCCCCCCCCCCCCGTTCAGGGAAACCACTAAATGTCACTGAAGAAGCCGGTTTGCACTCACAACAAGTGATTCAGCAGAGCGTCCAGCAGGCGCAGTAGAGGAGGGAGAGTGAGTAAGCGGATTCCTGAGGAACAGGGAGATACTTCGCCGTGTCTTCTGTGCACTTGTTGCTTGTCGACTTGTGTTGTGGGGGGGGGGGGGGGGGGGTTGCTAACTGAAGAGTGATGTGCTGGCTCCTGGGCTCCTGAGCCGGCGCTCAGCCCTTGAATTTTTAACGTTCCCCTCCAGGGCGCGCTGAACTAGGCTGACACCAGGGTAACTGTAACCCAACCCCTCTGAAGCAGACCAGAGGCTCCGACGCCACAACGCCGCCCGTGACTCAGCCCGGACTCCGCCTGAGGCCCGCTGCTGTGTCACAAATACGGGAAGTCGTTGCTTTGAATTTGGGGATTTGTGATCTGCATCAGGGCTGTGGAGGAAGTAGTGGCTGTAGTGGGGATTCCTTTCATCTGGGAAATAGTGTTTATCCACTCATTGTGAGTGAAATGAACTGTAGGCTTTAGTAGAGTGTTGACACCACTTAGTCACAGAGAGTTTAACTTGCTGCTGTCTTCAAGAATGCCAGTGTTCATTGGTGGAAAGTAACTGAGCACATGTACTCTAGTCCTGTACTTAAGTAATATTTACTTTACTTGTATATTACAATGTTATGCTCCTTTAAACTTCTACTCCACTACAATTCAGATGGAAACGTTTTACTTTTTACGCCGCTACATGCATTTGACTGGTGTAGACTGGTGTAGACTGGTATAGACTGGTGTAGACTGGTGTAGACTGGTGTAGACTGGTGTAGTTTGCAGAAAAACACGAGAATTAAACCAGCGGTTCCCAAATTTTTTGAATAATGACCCCCTTATAAAAAGCTAGTTGGGGCTCCCCGTCATGTTTCAGGTGTCTGGAGGATGTTTGTAGTTCCACAACAAAGGGCTCGCCCCTCTAAAGTTCCCCCTCAGATGGTTTACTGAAAATAAAAAAAACTGTCCAATATTTCACCAGAAAAGCAAAGACTAGAGAAAATCCCCCAAAAAATGGGGAGTCCATAAACATGACAATCCTTCCCATATCTGGCATTGAATATTTCTGTGGTATAAATGTGAGTATTTACCAGGCATGGCAGGTGTAATGAAAGATGCTATTGAGTTGCATCATGGGAGTTGTAGGCTCTTGAAATTTTTTGGAGCTTTTCCCAATTTAAGGATTACAAGTTAGGCTGTTTTTGGCCTCTGCAGCTTCTATTTAGACCATTGTGGGGGGGGGGGGGGGTAAAAGCTATTTTTTGCACTAACCTTATGCTAAATACTTAATCACAGGAATAGTCTTCTTATCCCTCATCACAGCCCTCTTCACACTTCTACAGATATCAACAAGAGTCAATTAAAGACACATCTTCAGATGCCCCCCCCCCCCCCCACCTTGGATCTTCACATGCACAACTGCACGGGCTTTGAGCTGCATTGTGCGCACTAACACAGCGGCGTTAGCACTGCGGGTAATGAAGAAGAAAAAGTTGGGAACTCACTTGTAGCTCGTTGTTATTGGCCATCATGTGCTGGGCAGGCAGCCAATTAGATGGCGACGCCAGGAGACTTCTGCTGATGTTCGTGTCACTTCACAGCCGTCAGATCATTGTGGGAATCATAGTTTGAACTCCTCCGGTGGTTAAAATACACGCAGTCCGGCGTTAGACGTCCTGTAAAAATGAAACGTAGAATATCACTCAACAGTCCCGGCGAGTGCGCAGCTTGATGCACAGAGTTGCGCGAGAAGTCAAATGAACGCACTTGTTAGAATCGGGACGTTTGGAGACACGACACCGGAGCAGGTGAGCAGAGCACAGAGGAGGAGACCATCACCTCCTGGCAGCAGGATGTCAACTCTTGGACTCTGATCTGCATCACGCATTGCAGTCCGTCCTGGAGGAGTGTGAGAGCGACCGCTGCTGCGGGCTGTCTCTTTCTCATGCTCGGGGGAGGAAAAACACTGCGAGGAAACCCGAAACCCGCCCGGGATTCACCCCACCACTCCGCTCTGATTGTAGGAGGAAGCTGAGGCCATCTTTCCCCCGCGGCGGTGCACTCCGGCTCGGCTCTGCGGAAAGCTTGAGAGCCGGTTGAGCGATGCTGGGGAGGAGGGAGCAGATGTTAAGTCCGTGCACCGACAGGGAATGCAACTTCCGGTTACGACCTTCAAAATATAACCTGCGTTGGTTGCGAGGGTTTTAAAATGGGATACAAAAACATTGCGTTTTATGATTACTGTGGTTTTACAGTACAACGTTTTTAAGTTTGATACCAACCTTCATCACGGAGAATCCCTTTAAAAACGACGCTACTCACGTAAACAATTAAGCTAGCAAAAGTCACAAATATTGTGTCCTCAACAACTTACTCAACATAGTTACAGGAGCATTTGCTGTGGCACCTGGAAGTAAATATAACAGTATTTTAAAAGAGCTAATTACAGGCCAACCTGACGTTTTAGGACATTAGCTACAGCGAACTTGCAGATGAGTTCGGGGCGCACCACTCCAGTTTGCAGGGGCGCCGCGAGAGGGCGCTCGTGTCACACACAACAGAGAAGTCTCGTGGTGGGATGTCCACACGAATTCACACGGGCGGGGGTTCGAGCCCCAGCTCCACCTGTCCAGGTGTTGAAGACGTGTCCGTGACGTCTTTGAGTGTGGGTAGGAGTAACATTGTAAAGCCATTTGGATAAACGCGCTATATAAATGTACTGTCAGTATATTTATTGTATCTGACTAAATGTGGCTATTCTTACAGAATATCTGATCTATTGAATGTCTACACACATATATATATATATATATATGTTTTTAATTAAACAAACATTAAAAGTCAATTCGTTTGTACTTACACGTGCTCTCTGGGTGTTATTTGGCCGTCATGTGCGCTCGAACAACCGATACAATCACTACTTTATTTTGAAATCAGCACACGTCTTCCGGTGCCGTTACCGTGGCTCTCTGTATCCAGCCTGACGCAGCTGGAAATGGGGCGCAGATGTCTGCGGCAGACCGAGCGCCCTCCTGCTCCAACCCGGGACCTGTTGATCACATTTAACGTGACAGCGTCTACCGGTCTGTTTGGGAAAGGAGCTAACGACGACAGCTAGCATCTGTTTTAGCTCCACTGCTACCGAAGCAGGGGTCAATTTGAGTGTTCCCAATTTCTGCAGAGGCACATACTGTATTGGAAAGTTTATTCATGTATGTTTTAGAGGGTATTTATGCCTTTCAATCACAGAATGTAAGCTAAACGTGTACACTTTATTGGATAACTATATATATATATATACATATATTATTTTTTTTAAACATGCAGAAAGGCAAGAATATAGCATGGCCAGATTAGCCCATGTGCTAAAATCAGCCCCGTCTCTCATGTGTAAAATTGGAGGAGTGCCCCTTTAAGTTTTCATAATTTCTCAGGAGATTCCAAACTATAACTAACAGCAGAGAAATCTTTCTTTTAACTGCTGCTGCTGCTGCTGCCAGAACATTTATATATATATATATATATATATATATCAAACTCACATTTGTTCCCTTCTGCTGTGTCAGATGGCGCTCGTTCTGCTGTCAGTGAATCAGCACAGAGAGGAAACCCAACCAGCCTGCACAGCACAACCGCTGCAGTCGATGGATGAATGAAAGGCCTCATGGCCCCGCGAGAGGAATCCACCGCGCACGAGACGGCTGCAGGACAACAATATGACCACTGTGTCGCTGGAAGAAACGTCCGGAAATCGCACGTGGGGAGAACAAATTCACTAACTCACTAACTTGTGTATTCATTACTGTCAATGAAGTGGTTGGACTACAGGCTTTTCCCTTTAGGGAGCCAAATTGCCTTGACAGTTATTTAGCTGCAGCTTGAAGATCGCAGCATCTTTGACCCTTTAACACTGTTGACGAAATCAATTTGATTTAGGTTTGATGTGGGTTTTCCGCTGGATTTTCTGCTCTTTGTTCATGCTGTCTGCAAACCAAATTTCCCTCACCAGACAATAGGAATTCATTCGTTGACCTTTGACCCCAGAAGGTAGATACTACCAAGATGCTGTCGAATCTACCGCCTTATGTGTTTGTAGTGTCCTCATTAGATGGCAGTGAACCATGATGTTTTATAGCCTTCTTTTTAGGAACATTAACACTCACACCAGCTTCAAATAGAAGTTTTTCCTTCCAGTAAGTGCTTTCCTGTTTAGGATATCAGCACGATCACATCGACTGGTTCCGGTGCTGGCAGATGATTTGTCAGAAGGTAAGCAATGTGCAGAAGCAGCGTCATTAATGGTAAACTTTCACCAAATGTCTGAATGTAAAGAAGTCAGTATCCAAAAGCAAACAAAGTTTATGTTGAACACACAGTGTCAGTGGTAGAAATAGTATTCTGATCTGATCTATCACCTCAAAATACTCCATTTTAAGTAAAAGTCCTGCATTTAAAATCCTATTTAAGAGAAAGTACAGAAGTATTATCAGCACAATGTACTAAACAATAACTACTCATTCTGCAGAGAAGGGGCCTGTGTGACTGATATCATACATTACACTATTAGATTGTTACTGCTATCTCAATGCTGGTTTTAAATACTTTAATTCGGTCACTTTGTGCAGTGGTTCCCAATCTAAGGGGTCCGGTCCCCTCAACGGGTCACAAGATAAGTTTATGAGGGGACTGTAATGATTAATGCCGTTGGAGAGAAGGAAAAAAAGACTTCTGATACACAAACCTGGGGTGAATTTTTTCATTTCACTATTGGTTAATTTGTCCTCTTTTGGGCCATAAACACTTATTTAAAGTGAGACGAAGTCATTCTTAAAATAATAAATAATCCATTATTTCTCTGACAAACAATGAAACACACCTTCACTCATCTTAATACACCAGGGGTTTTGTAGCTATGGCCTTATGTTGTCTGCTGTGACCAGTAGCTTATTGTTGCTAATGTTAGCAAACTTTAGACAGATATTGCAATTTAAAGTCACAGCTAGGCACTTTCAACTGGTTATGGAACAGACTTAGTTCAATACTGATGCCTCTATATGACCTACATTAGTAAACAAGACCAACAGCGACAAGTTTGGCTATTTCTATATAGTTGTTCTTGATCCTGGTCATCGGTGCCATCGGGTTGGATTTCACTCGAAACCAGATGGAATTATGCAGGTTCACCAGAAACTCCTTCACCTTAGTTGGAGACCCAGGCCGTATTGCTGGGCACGCTGGAGGGAAGGGAGGCACAGGAGAACCAGAACCAGGACTGAGCAGGGCAGACTGTCAGACCCCTGCTGCAGTAAAATGGAAGGATTTCTTAAGGGAATCTGGTTCTGGGAAACACTACCACATTCGTCCACAGGGGCCGCCAGAATCAACACCAAATGAAAGTTCCTTGTAGTAGCTTTAACAGACATAAGTGAGTTAGTTCGCTGACTTTATGACTCTTTTCTAATTGTGCTACTGTTACACAAATTGTTAGCATTCACCCTTAGTTGGCACTTGTGGCCATAGTGTTGGTTAATAGCAAAAGTTACATAGTCTTTATAAATGAAGACATCTGAGAAGTTTAGAGAGGAAATCTCTTTTTGGTGAAACTAATAAAACAACTCGTAGACATGACGAAGAGGATTGGAACCACTGGTTTAATCTTTAACGATGTATTGTTCTTCATAAGATTACTATGTTTTGTGTGTAATCTCTTTATCCGAAATAAAAAACTATAGCTGCCAAATATAGAGGGGTGGAAAATACAATATTTACCTCTGAAATGTAGCGGAGTAGAAGTAATGTGCTGAGTTACTTTCCACCACTGAACACTGTTGTCATTGTGGAAAAGCTAATGCACTGAGAAAGACAGCAGTAAATTAGTCATCTGTTCCTTTCTTTATGTCAGGTGTCCTGTAAAAAAAAACACCTGTCACAAATTTAAAAAATATATATTTAAATACTATTATCCATATATGTGGCAATAGTCCAGACAAGCAGATGGACAACTGTCTTCTTCCTGTAAAGTACTTAATAAGCAGTGTTATGTAAAGTGCTACATGAATATAATTCACTCACTAATGAGTAGACGATGTGTCTCAGTTCCTCTCTTATTTTTCCACATGCAGTGAATGTAAAGAGTCATACACAAGCACTAGATCCATCCATTTTTATTTCATATTGGGAGCAGTGATTTTTGGCACAACACCACAAAAAAAAAGTTTCTGCAATACAAAAGACCACAAATATTCACAAAACAAATATCAAACTATTTAAAATGTAAACACTTAAGTCGTATCGTATGAAACTTAATGGCAAAGTTGCACAAAAATACCAACGTAAAGGAACTCGAGGCACTGTTATATTAAAACAATATAGGCGCACATATAGGTTTACTCTTATAAATGCATGCATTATTGTTATTTGTGCTTGGATATGCGGATATAAGGGATTGAGTCGTGATAAAAACTGTTAGATATGAGAATATATAGCAGCAAAACAGCAGCAGTGGCCATACGTTAGATATCCTTTGACAAAACGTGCACAGTGTGACTGCAGTATAAATTGTTATATAATTTAGAAAACTATATTCTGTACATGCTGCTTTCAAATGTCATAAATATTAGTTTGAGATCCACGTAAACTCCTGTGTCATATAAAATTGTGCATATTACTTATAGTAGCAGTGCATAACAGTGGTAGAGGGCGATAGGAATAGAAAACACAGATTTATTGTAAATCACATTGGGTGTCTCACTCATGCAGCCAACAGGTGGCGGTGCTGCTTTCTTTATTTTCTACGCTCTCCGACCGGCCTCACCTCCCTCGTGCAGACACAAAGAGGCAGACACAGGTGCTTTTTCTTTCTTTCTTTCTTTCTCTGCCAGCATGACATTTTAAAATCACAGTTACTGACATAAGAGATCCTGATAAGTTCTATCAGTTTATATAAGACCATCCTGCCATAAGTGTAAAGCATGTTTCTGATATAGTGTACAAATTACCCCAAAAATAATATATATATATGGAGAATGTGTAGGAAAAACTTACATTATAGTGAACACATAATAAGTACTGAGCATGGTCTGTTGCTACTCGACTGGCAGCCCCCCTTCTAACCCCACATCACCCCCCCCCCCTCTCCAGAGCGGTGCATTGTCTCATCTCAGACGTCCTCCTTTCTCTCTCACCATGACATCATCGGTAACCCAGGAGACTCCCTGAATGCCGGGCGACCCAGGAAATGAGGTTACAACTTTGGAATGAGAGAGGGAAGACAACAACCCCCCCCCCCCCTCCCATCACCACCCTCCTAACCTTCCCTCCCCTCGCAGCACAAGGAGGGCCTTCTTCTCTCCCTCGTCCTCCATGACAGACGCCTCTATAAAGTCCATGAAAACCTGGTTGTCCAGTGAAGTCACAGTAACACTTTTCTGACCAGAGAGAAGAGGTGAAGGGGGGGGGGGGGGGGGGGGGTCCTATTTTCACACACAGGATTCACTATGAAGATTTGGGGGTTCCTAAATCCACAGACATTTAAATCTATTAACAGTACTGCCACTTACCTGTGTAAATACTACAATAAATAGAAGAAAAATAAACAAGTGCAATTTGTCATAGCTCAGTCTCTCATTTGAGAGGGTGACCAGTGTCTGGTCTCAGTATCTGGTCTAGACACATACAAAAGGGACCGCACAGTGGGGACCGCCCCACACAACGTGACAACAGTGTCTCTAGAACAGTTACAGTGCATTTCGGCGGAAGACAGAGACAGCCGAGGACTTGTTATGAAGTGCGTCTGGTAAGGAAACATGCTCTAATGTGAGGTTTACAGTGTGAGATATGCACGAGTGGGTAACAGCAATCAATGACGTGGTGCATCTACGGTGTGTTTGTATACGGATGTTTGAAGGGAAATCAATTTTGTGGGGTCTTATGATGATGTGACTTGTGATGGGATTAAAAAAACCAATGGCTACTCTGCTCTTTGAAATCCCCGTGTGGCTTCAGATATGACTGCGTTGTACGATCTGTTTAACAGTCATTTCTTTTTCTTACAGTGTGAATACGAATCTGTCACTAGGATGTAATGCATATGTATGGTTAAAGGAACAGTCTGACATTTTTGGGGTTAACGCGCTCATTCACTGTCTTGCCAAGAGTTAGGTGAGAAGATTGATACCACACTCTCCTGTCTGTCTGTTAAATATTGAACCTACAGCAAGCAGCGGGTTAGCTTAGCTTAGCATTAAGACTGGAAACGGCTAGCCTCGCTCTGTCCATTAGTAACAAAATGTGCCTACCAGCACCTCTAAAGCTCACTGATTAACACCCTAAGTAAAAAAAAAGGGGTTTTAAAGGGGACTTGTTATTGGCTGAGAAAGCAAGTTACTTCCTGGAGTCCTTCGTGGTTGCCTGGCAACTGCTTCAGTTTTTTAACGGATTAAACAAACAAGATATAACGTGTTAATACGTTAGCTTAAGAGGTGCTGGTAGGTTGATTGTGTTACCTTCGGTCTGAGCCATGCTAGTTGTTTCTAGCCAAACCGTTTTCTGCTAGCAGTCTCTATGCTAAGCTAACTGGATGCTAGGTGTAGTTTTATATCTCTACGCTAACCCTCTGCTAGGAAGCATCTAATCGCATTTCCCAAAAATGTTGAACTCTTCCTTTTAATCAATGTATGTATTTGTTCATCGGCTGATCAACTCGTTGGTTATTTGTCTTCAGTGTTGGGTCTCCACCTCCACCACAGTCCAGTCCCCAGTCGGGGAGCTGCCCCGGCTGTCAGGGGAGTAGCTGCTGACGGCGGTGACTGTGGCGGCCGGAGGGCTGACCTGAGGCAGCAGAGGCCACATGCTGCTCTCCAAGGGGCTTAAGGTGCCCCCCGTCCCCACAGGGAGGAGGAGGAGGGGAGGGCAGCCTCCGTCCCCGGACAGCATCAAGGTCTGGTTGATGAGCTGCTGGACCATGTCCACCTTCTTGTTCCATTCCAGTTCCTGTGGAGGGACCGGACGCAGCTGCCTCTGGAAATCCTGCGCGACGCCGCGGGAGGTGGACCCCCTCTTCCCCACCACATGCGTGTTCCTGTTCTGGCCTCCTCTGGCCTCGTCCTCGTCGCTGGTTTCCATGGCTTCGTAGATGGTGCAGAGCCCCGAGGACGGGGACAGCAGGACTCCGGTCGGGCTCCTCCTCAGCTGCTGCTGCTGCTGGATCTGCTTCTGCTGCATGCGGTACTGCTGCTCCAGCTCCAGCTGCCACTGCAGAACCTGTCTGCGGTGTCGGTGCTCCTGCTGCTGCTGCTGCAGCTGCAGCTGGAGGAGCTCCCGACGCTGCTTCTCCAGCTGCTTCTGCTGGTCCAGCCTCAGGCGCTCCTCCTCCAGCCACTGCTTCTTCTGCCTCTCCTGTTCCTGCCGGTGATGCATCTCTCTCAGCTTCTCCTGGTGCTGCTCCAGCTTCCTTAGCTGTCCTCCACCGGCGCGACCGTCAAGGTTGGTCTCTATCAGAGGAGAAGGAGGAGGAGAAGGAGGAGGAGGAGGCAGTGCGATCTTGGCGAAATGCGCCGCAACAGTGGGATCAATGGGCCTCCTGTTGCCTGGGACCAAAGCTAAGTAGTGGCCGTTGGCTATAGGAACGGCGACAGTGTGGTTCTGGTTCCGGTTGTCTTCCTGCGAGTGCGTCAGCAGCTTGCGATCTTCGTCCTCTTCATCAGTCTTCTCGTCTCCTGTGAGACAGTCAAGATCACTTGGTGCATCCATTAGAGATCCATGCATCAAACAGAACGGTTGGTACAAGAACAGGGACCAGGAAGTAGAGGGTTCGGGAGAGATTTGACAAGACGGCTAAAGGTGTAACGAAAAAAAAAAAAAAAAAAAGAGAACGGGAGCTCTGAAAATAAATTGACATCCGGGACACAGGAAGAAATATACACATACTGTATCCACAAAGCAGGAAACAGACAAATCATAAGGTAGTTCCTGCATGTTTTCTCTGAAGTTGCACGTTCTTTAATATAACCATGTGTTTTCTTTGATTTCATGATGTAAACTACAGTAAACGGGTAACACACTCATATCTTTGTCCTTTTGAATACGTTGGTCATCATGCAACACAGCAGTCATATATAAATACACAGTACAATACAGACATTTGAAGGGACAGATGAAAACATGGGGGACTAGACTGACAGAAACATGACAGAAGTAGACTCCACTAAAATAATGTATGGTATAAAACATACTCCGGTGCCCCTATGGAACTGTGTAAAGGGAAGCAGTGGTGTCCCAAAACACAAACAGGACTTATTGTAGAGGCTCGTGAATATATTAACAATTTAGAAAATGACCAAATGGGTGTGTGAGGTTTTTATACAGGGTTCTGGAGTGGTTTCCCCCCCCCCATGTCAGGGTTTTGATGAGAAGGAGCAGACAGGTCAGAGGAAAAAAGGCACAAACGGGAGAAAAGTGTTTGATCTTCTTGAGCTTCAACATTCAGATGCACTCGAGCGGCTTGTACAAAGAGAAGCTGTTGCAGTACATCTGTATGCACGTGTGTCTATGCGCAACGTATCCCCATGCAACGGTTCGTACGATACCGTATGCAAGGTTTGTCCTCACTTTTTGTGCGTCATCATACGAAAGTCCAGCAACGCGTGTCAATTTCCACTCGTAAAATGCAGGAAGTCTTTTCAAAATAAACTTCCACCTTCGCAGGAAGCAACTTAGTTAGGTTTCGGCAACAAATGTACTTAGTTAGGTTTAAGAAAAGATCCCGAATTACTTAGTTTGGTTTAGGCAACAAAACTACTTCGCTAAGTTTAGAAAAAGATTGGGAACTACTTGGTCAGGTTTAGGAAAATATCGTGGTTTCTAGTTAAAATAACTACAGAAGTGCCGTTACTGAAGTACAGAAGTTACGTGACAAATAAATCAACGTTGACTTCCTGTTTCACATGCGGCATGAAGAGCGGTCTCCTGGAGGATAGACCGGCGTTTGTCTTCCTCTCCCATCCACCCTGTATGACTTTTTGCGGCCTTTATAAATTCTGGTTAATGATCACGTGGATTACATACAATTTGCTTTCGTCGCTATATGAGAACAGCTTTCTATGTGCTGAATGTGTGCGTGGATGCAGACAGATCTGAATAGCTTTCACTCTGTTTAAAGCACTTGTATGTAGGTGTATGGTTTATTTCCTGCTAAAGGTACCGTTTTTTCGGTGAAACCTCCACAGGGCAACTTAAAGTGAGCGCCACCTGCCAAGGATGTGGCCGTTGGTCACCTTGTGTGGAATCTGAAGAAGTCATGAAGGCACATCAGCATGCTGGAGAACAGGACACGGGGACACCATTCGGATTACCTCTTTGATTCAAAACCAAAATTCCATTTTCAATACAACACCATTGTGCAATGTCGCATCACTTCCTGTTTTACCGGTTATTCCCATGGTGAAGAGTAGGAGAGGAGGCCATGGGAAATTTGAATTTGAATTGACAAACACACAGCGACTCGAACACGAGGCATGCTGGATCCACAGGGGAAATAAGAAACAGGAACAAAATGCCTTGCAATGATGTTTTAATGGAATTTTGAAAGATAACCTAGTGTGAATCATTCATCGATGAACATGTCTAGCGTAGAATTGTTTCAAATCCAAGGTAGTACACAGTCTTTATGTTAGTTAAACATGCAATATACTGTTGAAATAGTAAACCCAACGCTCACTATGAAAACATTTCAGCGAGTGATAGTGACGTAGGACAATGCGGGGCGGGTCTCACCACAAATAATAGGCTAGCTGTTAGTCTCCTCTGGAACACAAATGATCAGCTAACTGAGGCTTGAAGCTTAGCCACTTCAAACCAAATGCCTGAAACACATACTGTACGTGACTGCACGTTATATACCTCAACAATCTATGCAAAAGAGCCTCTCGAAGCGCACATTCAAAACTTCACCGACTGCGATCTAATTACTTCCCACACCTACCTCAACAAATCTGCCGCGTTAATATCTAGCCTTTATTTTGAGAGAACACAAACTTTTAAAAAAGGAGCATTGTGACTAGCGCTATGGTGCTGCTGAACATGAAGCATGTGCACACAGGGTAGGGAGGACCAGGTTCCAACAGAAAAAAACAACAACAAATAAGCAATTACAAAACAAAAACAAAAAAATCATTGACATTTGTTCGGTAAAAACAGTAGGATAAATACACAATGAGTCCATTTCATTTCATTCCATCTCTGTTTTTTGTTTTTTTTCTTCTTTTTTTTTTCCCGGTTTAAAAGCTCAGTCACAGTGGACCAATCAGTCAATACCCCAACGGGGGCCACAGAATATGCAGTGTTACTTAAAAAGGAACATTCTACTAGAAAATGGTAGTAGCTATTGTACATAAAGGAGTTTAAGCCAAACACTCATAACCATGACCATAACAGTATGAAAGAGGGAGGCTTCATTTAAAAATTGCTACAGTCTTTTTCCCCCCCCCCATCTCCTTTGTTTTTGAATCTTTTCCTACAATCTTGCTCTCCTTTTTTTTTTCCTCTTCTAAGCCATCTAACCCAACTGGAGAGAAAACAAACAACAGGTAACGGGGGAGGGTTGCGGGGAAAAGGTGCATTCCAGGGGGAATAGGAGGGACTTATACATTACCTGCCAGAAAACTATCAGTCTTATCACATATGGTAGAGTAGTAGGGTGGCTGGCTCTCGCCGCTTTCTCCAGATTCCACGGCCCCAAGGTGGCTGCTAGGCTCCAACGGATCGATGTTCTCCAGGTGGTCCACTCCGATCTTCCCCCCCAGCATGTAGTGGTGCTCGTCTAGACCGCCGGGGTGGTGGTCGTCCGGGTGGCCCAAAGGCATCAGGTCCACGGGTCTGCCCAGCAGGTCCTCTGCCTGGGCGGCGGCAGCAGCAGCTGATGGCAGGGTCAGCTCCTTGATGAAGGAGGGGTCCTTGGCCTCCTCTGGAAGCTGCTCCTCATTCTCCAGCGAGAAGATCCCCGGGCTCTTTCCGCAGCTCTCGGCCATGGAGTGGGCGTTCGAGTTGGACGTGGTGCAGTCGAAGCCGTAAGATGCCACGGAGTTGGCTGACTGGGGGGTGGTTCCGCCTCCGTCCTCCTCGCCCTCTCCGGCAGGCGCGTCCCCCGCCTCCTCGTCCTCCTCGAGAGCGGGCAGGCTGCGGGGGGGAGGGGGGCTTTCGAATCCAGCTCTCTTGTCGGTCACCGCCGGTGCGTCGGGGTCGTTTATTTGCATCTCGCCCTCCGTGTCGCTGGCCTCGTCTCCTGAGGTGGAGGGGGAGGACGGGGCGGATGCCGGAGCGGTCGGGGGTCCTGTTCCTAGGACCTCGTCGGCGGGGAGCGTCTCGGCCTCCTCCTCTTCCCCATCACCTTTCTCCAAGTGAATGCCCAGGTCCTGCTCCATGTCGGGCTGCATTGAAGAGGGCACTGGGGTCTGCTGTTTGTCCGAGCGGGACTCCACCCCAGAGCTGCTGTCGTAGTCTTGCAGCTCCTCCGGTGTGCTCGTCTCGCTACTGCTGTGGGCGGCCTGAGCTGCGCCGGGCTGAGACATCCCTGCAGTCGGGGACAGGACATGAGCCTCCTCCTCATCTGCTGAGCTCTTCATCTCCTCGTGGGCTGACTGATGCTGCTGTGGCTCATGGGCAAAGGAAGGGGCACTGCTGTCCACACGCGCGTGGGCAGGAGACAGGATTGGCGTCTCGGATTCGGCCGCACCATGGTCGGACACAGGGCTGGGGGAGGAGCCAGCGAGAAGGGAGGCCGGTTGAGCCCAGGTATCAACGAAGGGGTTGGACTGGCCCCAAGAGGAGGCAGGGGGGCTGCACGGCGGAGGACCGGAGCGATTTAGGTTGTCTAAACGCTCCTCCTCATTGAAGTCATCTTCATCTACATCTACATTCCCACAGCTCTCCGTCACCCCTTCGCTGTGCATCTCCACATCTTCGTCCTCCTCGTCCTCGTCCCGCGCCTGCTGCTGCTGCTGCTGCTGCTGCTGGAACGCTTTGTGATGCTCCTCCACTCTCTCCGAGCTCAGGTCCATTTCGTCCACCCGCTCGTGCTCGTCCTCCTCATCCTCGTCCTCCTCGTTGGCCAGAGTTTCCACGTTGGGGGAACTCATGAGATTGCCGTCTCCCTCTGAGCCGCGGAGGCTGGAGTCGACCAGGGCGTCGGAGCTCTGGGTGCCCTCCAGCAGCGCGGTGTGCTGGGTGCTGCTGAGGTCGGACACGCCCTGCTGCCGGCTGCTGGTGCAGCTGCTCACGTCCTCGGAGTCCATGCCGGACAGCGGGTCGTCGCCGTGCCACGCTGCGGAGCCGCCAAAAGCCGAGGGCCTCACTTGGAACTCTTCGGAGGGCTGAGACGTGCTCATGTCAGTGATCAGGGACGAAGGCTGGTGGCCTAATCGCCTCTGCTCCTCATCTTCGTCGTCCTCCTCCTCATCATCATCCTCATTGATCTCCTCATCAGCCTTTTCCACTGCCTCCTCCTTTTCGTGCGGGGAGATCAGGTCCCCGGAGGTGAAATCACCCATGGGTGGGCCACCCAGCAAGAGAGGCTGTGCCATCATGTTGAAGGCCGCCGCAGATGGAGCTGTGGAGGTCGGCATGAACAGGTTCTCCTTCTCTTCTTCCTCCTCCTCTTCCTCCTCTTCCTCCTCCCTTGTCATCTGTGCCTCAAACTGGTGTTTATTCTCCTTTTCCTCTTCTGTGTAGAAGTGCATCGTATTGACGAGGCTCTGGGGGGCAAAGTCAGACGGACCCAGGGCCTGGTTTCCGCCCCAGGGATTGGACTGGATGTGCATGTCCAGCAGAGAAGAGGCGCTCTGTGGCTCTCTGACGGGGGACACGGGGCCCGGTGGGGAACAAGGAGGAGACATGACAGTCGTTCCCAGGCAGGGAACCGATTCATTGGCAGACTCCTCATATTTGAAGTGGTCCAGCTGAGCTGACAGCGGAGCAATGGAGACTGGTTCGTGGACTAGTTCAGCTCCTGTATCTGACTCTGGCTGAGACAGTGGTTCTGGGAGGGGCTCTGGAGATGGTTCTCCTACTTGGTCTGGACTCAGCATCCGTATAGGCTCTGGTGTTGGGTCCGACAGTTGTTTTTGCACTGCTTCGGTCTGGCTGGACATCAGTCCTGCAGCAGACGGCTCCACAGCTGGTCCTGGTTCCCCTGGTCCTGCGACGGCAGCTGCCGCAGTAGCGATAACTGCAGCTGCAGCGACGGCGGCAGCGATTTCCTTTCCGGGTTCTGCAACAGTTGCAGCTTTGGGGTTGCGTTTCACGGGAGTCGGGGTGCTGCTGCCCACAGTTTTCTTGGGGGCGGAGGTCTTGGCTGCAGCTGCTTTGGAGCCAGGGGTCTTGGGGGCATCCTTAGACGGTGTGGGTTTACCCTCTGCTTTGGCGCGGCTGGGTGTCTTTGTGTCTGCAGCCTTACTGGTGGCAGGCTTTTTGGCGGCGGCGTCTGATTTTGAGGCTGATTTGGGGGTCTCTGGTTTTGCCGACTTGGTTTTAGAGGAGAGGGTGAGGGGGGACTCCGCAGGCTTTTTGGATGCTGAAGTGGCTGGTTTGGTAACATCTGGGGGAAGAACACAGCACAAGGAGCGGTTAAACAATATTAAACTTAACAAAAGAAGCACTTGAATATTGTTAGGATAGGTCAAACCTAAATTTTGTACAAAAGAAAAGATGTATTGTTTGCGCATCACCTTTTTTCACAGGGGTTGTGTTTCTGGATGTTTGCGATGCTGGAGGTTTGCCACCAGAGGGGGTAGTGGAGGTTAGTCTGGAGGCAACGGGCTTGGCAGTGGTGGAGGAGGTTTTAGGGGTGGTAGTTTTGGCTGCAGCTGGGGAGCTCTTGGTTGTGCCGGTAGTGGGCGGCCGGGTGGAGCCTGTGGCAGGACGAGATGACGCTGCCGTGCCGGGTGTAGTCCTAAAGAAATGAACACAAAAGAAGAAGGCTGAGCGACACGGAGAGGAGCTACCGCACAGAGATCTGGGGCAGAGAAAACAATGCCGGTTATGGTTAGATGTTCTTTTACAAATCCCCATGGGACAGACATAACTAACTTAGCTCAAAACAATGGCAATTTCCTTATTGGCTTATTGAAGCTGACTCAAGCGTTTGAGCCACAGCTCGGGGGCCAGCCTCATGTGGTGGTCAGCCCTATACTCTTAAGTGCCTCGGAATGGTCGTGACAGGGAGCAAGGACCGTGACTTGTCATTCGTTAGTCACTTCTGCTGCCAGAGGATACACTCAGAAACAGCACAAACATGAGCGTACAAAACAATACAAGGGAGGATAAGGAGAGGACAGGCCGTCGTTAGTGGGTGCACAAGCAGCCAGAGCCCTGACCTAAATAGCCTTTCACAGATCGAATGACTACTTGTAAACATGGTCACACAAGGAGCCCGACACCGACGACCACGCTGACGAAGATAAGAAGCTATTCCCACTTATCTGCTATATTTATTGTCTTTTATCAATTCTATTGTTTTTCATTTGCCGTCGTCTTATTGGCTCGTTCAGCCGCCTGTAAAGCATGTATGAAAGGTGCTGTAAAAAGAAAGTTTGATGGATTTATTATAACAGAGTGAGGGATTTACGTGTATTAAATAAATCAATAAAAGTGCTGCCGGGATTAGTCGTAAAACCAGGAAATGAGTCAGCATTTTTGCACTTCCGGTTCCCTCATCTCGAAGTCATTGGGTTTTTGGTTCGACGTCTGAACTAAGGTTTGTGGTTAAACACAAGCTTAAGATACTTTAACAGTTCATTCATTTTAAGCTTTTTTGTGGCTAAATGAGACTACGAAACACTAGTCTGCCTTTAGCTCAGTGGGGGAGACGAGAAACATGTCACCGCGGTGGAGTTTGTTTACATCCTAACGTTAGCTATTTACTTCTGAATATTTCATTCACCCTCAAAAGTCATGAAAGCGGTATTCATTCGTGAAGTATAATAAACGCCACAGAGCTGATTTTCTGCAAGATTCCGAAACCCAGCGGAAAAATCCCATCGGCAACATTTTGTCGAGGGAACCGGTGCGATGCTAACTTCTGTGTTGGCCTCCACAAACACGTCACCCCTGCAGCATCTGAGCCCCAGCTAGCTCTTCCACAGCCGCCATGACGAACGTCCCCCGAGGGGCTTAGAAGCAAAGCAGTCTGGGAGGTGAGTCACCACGGACCCCAGAGAGGCATCCCAAAGCACAGTCCCATCCATGTCCCTGATCTCTCGTCTATACCCACTCCCCACGAGGGAATGACACTTCTGTGCATCGGCCCGCCTGCTCCGACTGTGTCACGTCTGAGCGATGTAGCGTACATGTAGCGGTCCTGACAGGGCTGTGGTGTGCAGTCTCCCCGGGCCCATGCTGCACGAACTGCCCGTTTCTAAATAAAGACTTGAGTGAGCACTGGCAGAGAGAGAGAGAGAGAGAGAGAGCGAGAGAGCGAAGATGGCTGGGAACACGTTAATCTTTAATACTGAAAGGAGAAACAAAAATAACTTCCGAATGAGCCAGCTGGAACCTCGGGCTGTGTTAAAAGCACACTCTTGTCTGCGAGGGCGGTGAGCTGGTGCGTGCTGTTCGCTACCTGGCAAATGTAACGGAATGCGGTTTGGTAACACGGAATGAGATTAGAGCCAGGGAGCGACGGGTGGCAACACAAGCGAGGGTGTGGTCACGTCGGGAGTTCAAACGAGCTTTTACAGCTGATCCACAACATTTCAGAATCGGCTTCGGGGTAGTGAAAGGTGTGTTACTCGTGCTGAGGTTGTTGGATGGTGTCGATGCGGTTTTGATAATCTACAACCCATAAAAATCTGGCTGTGGAAAACCACTAACGGACTCATCGGTGACGCGTTGTTTTACTGTGTGTTTACTGGAAAATCAGAAAGGCCGATGATGAGGTCATTTGAAAAGCCACGCCCCCTCCTCCTTTTGTAAAAGAGACATGGAAAATGATTATCAGCTGGCACAGAAGTGGAATGTACCGGAGGCCAAAGTTGCAACAAATCGTTGGCAGAACTAGTGCTGGCGAAGGGAAAAAAAGTCTTCAATTAGAAAGCTAATTTAATTAAAGTTTATTTAATCTAAAATGTCTATAACGGAGTCCTAAATGAAATAAATTCAATAAAGAGATGTTTATTGGTCGGCAAATAAACAAGACTTTAAAAGGTGAAATTATAAAAAACAATGTTGGACTCTGTGGAGCCTGAATCAGGGAGTAGAAGATAAGAGAAAGAGTTAGAGGGGGAGGAGAATGGGGTGAACCTGGCGTTAGAGATGAAGCATGCTGAGGGGGACATTCGGAGAGAGCATTCGCAATAATCCGTCTGATAAAAGGAGATAATCCAAAAAGACAGGTACTGCTTTAGAGAGTGCTGGAAATCAACCGGGCCACTGAGAAGGAAAGAGGGAGACCAAGCGAGAGAGATGGGACGGAGGGGGGATAATTATTCATCCGATTACACATTATCTTATATCGATGTCTTCTTCTTCCTAGGAACACTACGGTATCTGAGAGACACGGTACGATAACTTATTACAGTCTTTAAACATTGAGACTTTAACTCAATGACGGCTTGTGGGAAGCTGTGTTGTTCATAACCCCCCCCGAGAAATACACTGGAGCTGAAATAAATAACCGCACAGCGAGGTGTTTAAAGTCCGCCTCTGTCGCCTGAGGATCATTATTAACACTCTAGTATTATTGCAACTACACATTTCCTCAATCACTGGGGCAGAGGACGGATTACTGTGTGTAAAAAAGAAAAGAAGAAGAAGCGGTTGCCTGCTGGTGCTGCTTTGTTTGCAAAGACAACGAGAGTCGAGCTGCGATTTGAATAATGAGATGAAAGGGGGGGGGGGGGGGGCACATGAGTAAGCAGGAGCTAAGCGAGCATGCAGGCAGACATCTTCCCCCGCAGCAAAGAGGCGACGAAAACCGTGTTGGAGGGCCCTCCCAAACTATTTAAAGATGACGCCGTGTTAATTAAGCACCAGAAATATGGAGGAAGGATCTTCAGCCTGGTTCGAGTGGCCTCTCGGGAAGCACACACGTCATGTGACCGGGGGTCATTGTTAAATGAACCCGATGGGAGGGCTCCGCTCTATATGTGATCATCCCTTTCCGCCCGTATCTTTATGGGACAACAGGAGCTCACTGTGGCTGGTAGCCCGGAGCCACAGAGGGGTCTGCTTAATCTGCAGCAGCAGCAAAGCAGGAGGTGCAGCCCTCTGGTGCTTCATGTTCTACAATGTAGATCAAATACAACCTAAACCAAGGCGGCATCTCCGGGTAGGAAAAGTGAAGCCAAAGCTGAAGTGCCTTAAACTCGCATTCTTTTTGATGGCCATCAGGGGGCGGCGACTCTGGTTGCAAAAATAAGTGTGATTGTATAGAAGTCTATGAGACTTATTACCTCAGTAAACATTGTAAACATGAGTTGATTGTCTCAATCTCTAGTTTCAAGTCTTATTCAATACAGCATGATGTTCATTTAGTAAATTATGGTCCATTTAGAGTAAATTAGACCATATAGCAGGGTATGCTTGAGGGCGGGGCTACCTTGTGATTGACAGGACGCTGCCACGGTGTTGTCCGGTATTGGAGTTTCATTGTAACCATTTTTGTCACTTAAAAATGTCTTATTAAGCATTTGGTGGTACTTTACTCCACCCTCTCGTGTCACTTCTGGTTGCAAAAAGCCAAAATGGCAAAGGCCAAAAACCAAGATGGCGATGGCTAAAAACCAAGATGGCGAATGGGTTACGTCATGGCGACTACGTCCACTTCTTATATACAGTCTATGCCTAAACCTGATGAGCAGCTCATGTACTGTACTGAACAGAATACTCACTATATAGTGAGGGGGTAAAAGCTCATAGAGTCATAAATATATCCCGTATACTATGTGAGATGCTATGGTTCAAATCCCACATTGCTCTATCCATCATTTCTGTCGCTCAAATACCAAAGGAAACGTCTTTTTTTCCCTTTTCTTTGTTTCTGTTTGGTAGAACACAAGAAAAGAGGAAAAGGTCACAGTAGCAGCAGAGCCATCTGAAGATAATAGCATGGACACAACATCTATTTAAAATGTTTGATACAATTTACATCAATCACGTAGGTAGCTATGTACATATACAATGAAGTCAATTAGTTAGAGAAGGATGAGTTGAAACAATTCAAATAGGGAATGTTCAAAAGGGGGTCACAGTCTTTTTTATATATATATATATATATATATATATATATATATGCTCAGCTTATGTTTGAAAATAGCACAGCTGACATGTGGGTCTGGTACAGAGAAGAAAAAACCCACTGCTTTCCACAAAGCGTTTTCTCCGATGTCTATTACATCTATCACATGTCTGCGGCACGAGTGAACACCCACAATCGCGCCCGTGCACTCTCCAACCTTTGTCTCACACACTCAGACGTGCACGCCTCCTTCAGTCCCCTGTTCCCTCTCTCCCTCTCTCTCTCTCTCTCTCTCTCTCTCTCTCCCCCTCTCTCGTTCGTGCTACATCCATTTGGTAATTGGCTCTGCGGCTGCACCTCCGTAAAAACCACGGATGTCACCTGCCACACCCAAAGCGGGACGGAGGATTTACAGCCTGCTTAGCGCTGGGCGGCAGCACAGTGTCTGTGGCGAGGACCCTGAACGCTGCCCGCCACACAAACACAGAGGCCCATTACATCAGCAGTAATTTGTTAGATCATGAGGGTTGCATTCAATTCGGTGCTATAAAAATATATCATCCCTGAGGGACCATCGGGGAGGAAGACAGCATGACTAATGTGGGAACATGGGGTGGCTGAGAGGTTGGCAAAGAAAGCGAGGGCAAAAATGGAAAAACCGCCTGATCGCCCGACAGCGAGCTCGTCCTATTTTCTTCCTCAGAGTTTGTGAAATAAGGACTGAATGCCCTTCCTTTGTCCTCTAAATCTATAGGCCAATATCACCCTCTGCTTCACACAGAGACACCCTCTGGTCCTCCGCTTCTTTTTTCCCCACACCTGCCTCTCTCTCTCTCTCCCTCTCTCCCCCACACACACACACACACACACACATATTCATGCACATGACTGCAGCTCTCTGCATGCACAGCCCTCGCACTCTGTATGCATCTCTGGCAGCAGTGACGGGAGCTCAGCGGGGACGCATGACTTATTCAGCCGCGTAGCTTCCATACACCGAAATATTTTTTATTTGACTTCCCTCTGCTGCATTGGGCAGACGTCGCAGCAGCTCGACGGGACACGTGCGAGCGCCGCCACGTGTTTTTTCGACGAGCCGGCGCGTACATGCCTCCCTTCCCCCTTCACCGCCAGTGATACGCCGGCGAATGAACACAGGCTCTGCATCCTAATGACATGCTGCTCCTACTATGCAGGCGTCCGTATATACACACTGAGGCACCTATGTAGCGTTTGCATGCGGCACACCAGTCCCCAGTTATCAATGCATAACTGGACAACGAATCGCCTCTGCGGCTAACCAAGGGAGACAAAAATTGGTCATGCACACAAGCTGACGCATAAACTGTCAGCTTACACCGCGGCCCAGAAAGACATGACGTTCAAGCGACCCGTAATGGTTTGTGCTTTCCCCCGTTTGCACGCTAATCAGGCAAAACAAATTTCCCTTCGCAAGCGGCGCGCTGCGGGCAATTAGCAACTCAAACAGCAGGTGCGCGCACACACATGAACACACTTCACTTCACGGGCCTGTCCCATGATGCATGAACGGTACATCACCATGGACACAATTAAGCTACTTTCTTAGCAGGTGAAATGTTGTGACAATTAGACTCGAAAATACAGGAAAAGCAACCTTTCTTACAACTCAAAGTGTATGACCGTAGACTGTTTATAAGAAGTGGATGTTGTCGTCGGGACGTCACCCATTGGTTTCTGGACCGCCATTTTGAAGCCTTGAGTTTAGCATTTTGTCCGTCGCCATCTTGGTTTTTTGCAACCAGTGAAGGGAAGTACAAATATTTGGACTGCGGAGGATTGACGCTATATACGGCTCTGGTAGCGACCTGTCAATCACAAGGTAGCCCCGCCCTAAAGCATACCCTGCTTTATGGTCTATTTGACTCTAAATGTTTCATAATTTACTAAATGAACATCATGCTGTATTGAAGAAGACTTGAAAAGAGACTAAGACCATAAACTCATGTTTACAATGTTTACTGAGGTAAGTGAGAAGTAGAGTCATTTTCTCATAGACTTCTATACAATCAGATGTGCAACCAGAGGAGTCGCCCCCTGATGGCCAGTAGAGAGAATGCAAGTTTAAGACGCTTCCGCATTGGCTTCACTTTTTAGACCTGGAGGTTGCCGCCTGTGTATGACTAAAAAGTTATTTATTTATATATATATATAAGTTTTATAAATATAAATATATACGTATAAATAAATATATATAGGCCAGTTAAGTGTTAAGTTAACGAGCCATAATAAAGAGTCACTGGCATCAACAACTAAGAAAACCTAATTTAATTTCGCTAAAACCTCCTGCTGAATGAGAGGGACAAAACACTTAAATGAGATTGATGTCACTTAGTGGAACCTGCATTCGCTCTGCAGTTTTTATTTGTCTGATAACTGGAACCTGCTGCAGATGGAATTAAATCAACTGAGCCTTAAGAGAAACAGAGTAAATTGAGAGACCCACTGGCGGCGGCGGTGTGTGTGTGTGTGTGTGTGTGTGTGTGTGTGTGTGTGTGTGTGTGTGTGTGTGTGTGTGTGTGTGTGTGTGTGTGTGTGTGTGTGTGTGCGATAACAGTAGCTGAAGCAGGGTGTGTCTGATGGGGCAATTTACGTTTCCTGTCTACCTCTCCGCCACTGAAAGTGGGCCTGCATTAAGGATTAAGGGAGGTTTGGAACGGGCAGAATCTAATTAAAGCAGATATTAATGGCCCTGTCAAAGCGCGTCGCATGTACAAACGCTGACGAGCACACGCGCGCACTTAACAAAGTATGCCTGCCAAGGGCACGCGGCGCTGTCAGAGGAGACCATCGTCAGTAATGGTCGTAACTCTCTCTCTCTGGGATTCATATGTAGATCTTACTGCGGATAGATCTCCCTCTGTACACATCCTCGACGACGAGCTCACGCTCTAACAACACAAAACACTGCCTCCAACACTTCTAATCCAATCTTAACCTGATTACAATATTAGCTTCGGCTGGATTTCAGCTCAATTTTGACAAATTTGCTCATTAGCCTTTTTGTCTGAAAGCCCGACTGGTCACTTCTCACTTGGTGCGTGTTCTATTAGTAACATGGGAGCACGAGCTGTGCACTGGCTCTACTGATGAGGGCTGAACAGGGGCTATTGATAGCACCCATACAAGCTCTTCTTGTGCTCGACTTGGGACTCACTGGGTTCACTTCTCTAAAGGCTGTCTGAAATATAGGCACAGGACGGGAGTGATAGATGCCATGATTGTTATGAGTCATAGTAACTCTGTCACTGTGTTAAAACACTCTAATTGTCTTCATTTGTTTCGCTGATTTTCCTGCGTGGTATTCAATATTTAAAGTCACGACAAGGAGCTTACGTTTTGCGTCGATTTTGGCGGTCCCTGTGGACCATCAGAGTCCTATTAGAAAACCTCTCATTTTACTGCAGCGAGGTCTGACGGTCTGCTCTGTGCAGTCCTGATTCTGGTTCTCCCGTGCCTCCCTTCCTCTCAAGTGGGCCCAGCAATACGGCCTGGGTCTCCAGATCTGGGTCTGAAGATTTTCTATCTGATTTTGCGCAGAATCCGAGCCGTCGGCATTAAGAGTAACTACATAGAAATGGCCGATCTTCTCCCCGAAGGTCTCTTTCACTTATGTAGGTCATATAAAAGGCTGTAGTATTAAATTGAGACAAGTTTCATAACCAGTTAAAAGTTCCTGACAGTAGCTACATGGTGGTGAGGTTTCGTGCTCCACGGAGAAGGTGTTAAATTTGTCGGTAGTTAAGAATGAAATCACCACGCCGGTTCATACTGGCATGCAACAATGCGCGTTCTGTACCACTTGTGTAATCCCTTTTAATTAGATGTTTGCACATCAACCTTTGTATAAAGCTGTAATCTGAGTGTAATCTCAACAATCCAACTGCTACCCGCGGCACATGGAGAGAGTGTGTGTGTGTGTGTGTGTGTGTGTGTGTGCGTGTGTTCGGGGTGACCTAAGGGATTTTCATGTGAAACACCTTGTTGTCAGGAGGAAGGAAGTGGCTGCCAACTTAGTACGTCATGTTAGTCTGTTGGCAATGACTGTACAGAAAAGAAGATAAAGAAATATACATTTTTGATCGCATCTTTTGGCTTTTGTTTTATGTGTGTATATTCCATAACTTAATCAGTGCTGCCATCTGTTCTGTCTGAGGCCAACGTCACTAATCATACGCGACATAAACACATCATTTAAAGTATTCATTATGTTTTGTATTTGACGTGTCAGAAATCTCTGGTGGACAAAACTATGTCATCTCCAATATGGCAAGAAAGCAAATAAGCGTCACTGTCCCGTTAAAAGCATCTTCCTCGGGTTGCTTGCAAGCGCAGCGGTCGTTTCTATTTGCGACAACAAGTTTGCTACGAGGGGTCCGATCTGTTTGACGCAAGTGTTTCTGCCCGAACAAAGTCCCTACACAGACATACCGACGTGGTGACACAAGGCACACCGCGGGAGGAAGAAAGAGGGCCACTGCTCTAACAGAAAAACAAACGGCGGAGGCGGCGGGATGAACCCCTGTTGAAAAGGACGGGCACACTCCCGAAGGCTCCGGTCTGATTGCAATCTCCCCCCCCCCCGTCTCAGACAAAAGGCCTCCTTCAGCCCCCTCTCCCGGGCTATCGCCGAGCCACCTCCGGACTCAGGTGAGGAACACATGCTGACGCTCACAACACACGCTGGTGTACAGAAACGCTCTCTCTGGGGAAACGAAAACATTAAGAGCACCCCCTTGTTCGCAGTTAATTCTTCCGACCCCCCACACCCCCCACTCCTTCCCAAAACTTGTTTTATGAATAATGCTGCTGTATAAGGCGTTGCTCTGAGGCTTGTTCTGACATTGGCTCGTGGCTGGCCTACTTCTGCCCGGCCCTCCCAGGCCTCTATGTGGGGGATCATTGTGCGTCGCTCCTCCAGGGTGTTTCTTTTCTCAAACAGGGTCGTCTTTGAACCTGTCGCCAAGTGACGCCTTTTTGAACACGCTGCGTCTCACTCGGCACCGAGGAGCAATTTATAATGCGGAACCTAGTCCCTCGCAATTCTTATCTTTGACAATTTACTCCGAGTTGCTGCTGTTCTGGAGCAAATTTGCCGATTTGCTGGCAAATCATTGGAAAGGCTTTGAAGAAAAGGGGGGCGCTTGATGGAGGATGTCTGAGAAGAGGACCAATTTCAGACAGCTGTGCTATCTACAGACACACCGAAAATACGGACGCGTGTGCTCGTACATGTACGCAGACACACACACACAAAGGTGAGGCTTCAGTTCTGCACTAATGTCACACCTACCTGGTTGTCTTGGAAACAAGGGGCTTGGGTGAGGCAGTAGAGCTGGGCTTGGTGGGAGTTGCAGAGGTGGTCTTGGGAGCTGGAGGAGAGGAGGAGATGAAAGGAGAGGAGAGGACAGAAGATGAGGAGAGGGATAGGACAGGAGAGATGAAAGGAGAGAAGATGAGAGGAGACGAGAAGAGAGAACAGGAGAGTAGAGGAGGAGGAGAGGACATGCGATGATAGAGGAGCGATGAAAGGAGAGGAGGTGAGAGGACAGAAGATGAGATTAGAACAGTACTATATAACATAGTATACTATAGTTTATGTATATCACAGATGTAGGTCATGTCATCAGGATGTAGGACAAATGCATTTTTTGCATAGATTACCAGCAGCCACTCATGTGTAATGTGTGTGCTGAATCCATCCAGTGTGCATGTATCCGCATGTCATCACATTACAGTGGACACTCCTAGCAGCAGAGCTGTGAAAGCATGTCATGCTACGCTTTACTGTGGAGGGTTTTTTTTTTATTCCCACACATCCTACATTCTGAATTACACTTTGCAATTTCTCCGTGTTGTGGTGACATTTTCACCAACCTGGGGGCTTTTTAGCAGCTGCAGCAGCAGCGGTGCCGGTTTTGACACCAACAGCAGTGGCGGGCGCCGTCTTCTTGGCTGCCGTTGTCGTTCCGGTCAACGACTTTGCGCCATTGGCCGCCCCTGTGGGTTTCTTCTCGCCTACTTTGATCTTGGGGGCCGGGGCCGTGCCCGTTGGTTTCTTAGCTGGAACCGGGATCGGGGCGGCCTTTTTCACCGCAGCAGGTGCGGTTTTCTTCGCCACCCCATTGGTCTGAGGCTTGGACACGCCATTGGAGAGGCGGCTCTGGGTTGTGTTGGGCCGTGACCCAGGCGTGGTCTTGGTTGGGCCCGTGGTGCCAGGTTTCGTCTTGGCCGTGGCCTTGTTGGTAGTCTTGGCTTTGGGGTCTCCTGAGGTTTTGTTGCCGGTCTTGGCTGCCGGGGTTTCCTTGGCCGGGTCCGCCTTGGGCTCCACCTGGCCCGTCTCTGCTGCAGGTTGCTGTGGCATCGCCTCCTCCGCCGGACTGGCCGCCTGGTTGGGCTCCTGTCCCGCTGCTGGCGGAGCCTCATTTACTGGGTTGGATTCCAACGTTTCCATGGGCTCCAGCGCCGCCGTGGCAACCCCATCCGGCTTCATCTCTCCTTGAGTGGTGGCGGTCCGTCTCTGCAAGGCAAATCTCACAGGATGGCCACGGGGTCTACAGGCTTTCCGGAGGACAGGTCTGGAGAGAGACAGGAGCACAATGTACTGTACAGTTAGTCAACAGCAAGACCAGACATGAAAAGCAGTCTCTCCTATCAGTAGAGCACCAGGAATGCTGTTAATCCTGGAGAATCAGATAAAGTGATGGCTTGTATCTTCTTGCCACTTCAGCATCACCCACACGCATACAGATACATTTTTGTCCAAGTGTAAGCAGAAGAACTGAAACTGAAGAGAAGTAGAATTGTGTTACTGTGTCGATTGAACCGCTGCATCAACCCAAGAGAGGACTGAAGCCTATCTGGGACAATGTCACACCCGGAGAAAGACATGCATCACACATGACAGCTTCATCAGTCGTACTGGGAGGGAAACCTCAGGTCGAACAACTAGATCAACACGTTGGATGTCATGTTTTATGTCCCCCTCTGTGAAGCTGAAAAGCTCAGTGACACACTTGGCCGGCGTAGCCGCTACGGGTTGTCTTCGTGTTTTTTTTTTTCTTCGTTGGTAACAAAATGGCTTCAGAGTCACTAGTGTGGAAGACTAGTTTTCCGGGATAGTACACTTCAGGGAAAAGGGGCAAAAAGCTTCGGCACGCTAACCGCACACATGCATGCCACCTGTAATAACGTTAAGGCACGCGACTTCATTGAATCTGCGCATGGGTGAAAAAGCCGGCTTCACACCATTAGGCCACAACGGCTATAAAAAGGTGAGGTGGGAAACGCGGCTCGGATGCGTTTGCTAAGTGGGTTCGAAGGCGTGCGCGATAGAACCCCCGAAGACGGGCAGACGGTTTGATGCAAACAGAGAAGTTTGAAGGAGACATGAGCAACCGAGGGCAAGAAGTGAGACGTGAAGCATACGAGGCCCGATTAAAAGGGCAACCATCTGTAACACAGGCTGTCACACGTCGTCTGCGTCAACATTAGACCACTGTCTCTTATTTAGTTTCCTCGGCTAAAAAGGAAGGACGAGGGGGAACAGATAGGGTTTTACAAGCTGGAGGGGGGAAGTGGGGGCGGGCGGGGGGGTAGCAGGAAACTGGCTTGTCGATAGTTTACAAACAGAGCGAGGGGGGGGGGCTGAGTGGTGAGACAAACTCTGAGGCAACACAGGGGCCGGGGGAGAGGAAGAGGCTCGGCCTGTGGAGCATGGGAACAGACTGGGAAGGTGGGTCAGAAGAGAGAGAGACGGGGAGCGCGATGAACAAAGATGTAAAATGAGCTCACTGTTGGCCGATCGCAGCTCGGTCCGACTCCAGACAGCACCAGTCATCCCGGTTTCCACTGACCTAAAACGTGCACACTGTCCTACTTCTACAAGGGGACACACATCATCTTTATGTCCGCTGGCTTCCTGGAAACAATTCCCTCATCTCATGCTCTCCCCTCATCTTTCCTTCCCTCTTCCGTTACTCATCCTCTAAACTGAAATCTCACATGTCAAAAGGCCTTCTTTCTTTTCTCCTCTCCCTTTCTCACAAACCCTCCCCCCCCCCTCCCCTCCTTGCTTTCTTTCCCCCTCTCCCTCCATCCCTCTGTTCTCTGTTTTGCCTTTGCACAGATGGCCGGAGCAGCTGAGGAGGGCCAGAGGGGGTGAAAGTGAGAAAAACAAAAATCTAAATATCCCAAATGAACACATAAGAACACAGCTAGTGCAACAGGCCGCCACCCTCAAAACAACCCGAGGGGGAACCGACGGGTAGCTATGAGAAGACATTCGTGCCGCACCCTTCGGTTGCAAGGGGGGGGGGTTTAAATGCCATTGAGGCTACAGAATGTGGACAGTTGGCTTAATCATGTTACGACCCACAACCAGTCGCACATTTTGGGAGAGAGGGTGGACACTGGTGCAGCAAGATGGA
Source organism: Leptoclinus maculatus (assembly GCA_032191485.1). Lineage (NCBI taxonomy): Eukaryota > Metazoa > Chordata > Actinopteri > Perciformes > Stichaeidae > Leptoclinus > Leptoclinus maculatus. Next base: position 3,371,343 of record JAVDOI010000002.1, read on the forward strand.
GAGTAAACACTGTTCACACTGTTTTCAGAACAAAACCTGCAATTCAGACTGCTTTTCTTTTAACGCGTCGCTCCTTTGGGGAATAGCTCAGTACGTAGTGCGAGCATAGCAGGTGGCAACCTCCGGTTCTGAAAAGTCTTCTGATTGTATAGAAGTCTATGAGAAAATGACTACTTCTCTCTTGATTTATTACCTCAGTAAACATTGTAAACATGAGTTTATGGTCTCAATCTCTAGTTTCAAGTCTTCTTCAATAAAGCATGATGTTCATTTAGTAAATTATGGTCCAGTTAGAGTCAAATAGACCATAAAGCAGAGTATGCTTTAGGGCGGGGCTACCTTGTGATTGACAGGTTTTTGTGTCGGTACTTTCAACCCTTTTTACAGTGTGTTGTCAGTTCATGCAAGTTAATTTGTCACCGAAAAATGTCTTATTCAGCCTTCGGTTGTACACCTTCTCGGTGTCACTTCTGGTTGCAAAAAGCCAAGACGGCGACGGCAAAACAATGCCGAACTCAAGGCTTCAAAACCGCAGTCCACAAACCAATGGGTGACGCCACCGTGACTACATCCACTTCTTACAGACAGTCGATGGTTCAGACCTAGCAGCTAACGCTGATTAAGCTATCATTAGGAACATTGGTTGGTTTAAACCGCCGTCTCCGGCTAACTGTTTTTGATGGCTACATGGTATCAAGATAGACGATACATTTGGTGCTAAAATCCTAAGTGACATATATATATATATAGATCTACATATAGGTTTTTACACTAAATACTCCAAGATCTCTAAAACAAGCGCGCCACTGTTTGTGACCTTAAGCGGTGAACCAGGAAATAAGACCAATTACCACTCCCTCCTTTCTACTTCAGACTGATGTTCTGCTCTTCCCACCCTAGACTAAAACATCTGGCCTGGCTGTTCTATCTCACTGCTCCGCTCCAAACTACCCAACACTGCTGCTGTGTGTGTGTGTGTGTGTGTGTGTGTGTGTGTGTGTGTGTGTGTGTGTGTGTGTGTGTGTGTGTGTGTGTGTGAGAGAGAGAGAGGGGGAGAGAGAGGGGGAGATAAATCCTGATTGCACGGCCACAGCCAGAGGAACATTTCTCTTTCTCCTGTCAGTCTCCAGACAGCTGTGATATTGCACTTCTCTCTCTTTGGCTCTATTGCTCACTCACCCGGCCCGTACGTCATTAGCACCATCAGTCAATGGTACGGCGTAGACAGGCTAGCAACCAGGGCAGGAACACACTTCTGTTTTTATATCTACTCTACACAGAAACTGGAGGTAGATGTGACCACCATAAAGAAATCTGAACTTTGTGTACGTCTCCATTCGGAAGGCTGTGTAGCAACAGATCTATATTATCTTGAATAATATAATAATATATATATATTTGCCCCTAATTACTGCGGCACTCCTGACTGAAACATCTAACCCCATTAAGGCTATTACAGCTTTTCATTCAACCTAATTAGAATAGAAGAGTTATTCCATTACAGACTGACGGAGGGAGCTGGCTGTTACAAGGGAACACATAAGTTAGCCTGTTCTGAAGCTGTGGGACGGTTGCTTGCGATGGTTGAATTCCTCGATAATCGTTTTATGCTACTTGGATTTTGCTGAGAAATCCTCATTTTTACAACCCGCTGCTTCACATTCATACGATTACACACACACGCGTGTACTGTAGCGCATTGTGGCACAACTCTAGCTTTCTCCATTAACGACTAAGCAGCTGGAAGTCAAATGATTTGCAGGTTCATTGTCACTTCAACTACAGCGGATTTACATTATTTAAAGGTCCCATATTGTGAAGAGATTTTTTTACGTCTGTTTTAATCATAAAGCAGGTCTAAGTGCTATATGAATACTGTGAAAGTACACGGAGCCCATATTCAGACAGGCACCGCTGTGCCGTCACAATTATATAAGATACAGACCGTTTCACACGTTTGTCACCGTTTCATTTCCAGTGAATGAAATCAGCTGACAGGAAGTAAACAAGGGGCCCCAGCTGTTGCCTAGTGACGCAATTCCGTTGAAACGCGCTAAAAACGGAGCGTTTCAGGCCGAGGGTGAATACGGGTACATTCAGACGGACAGTAGGAGAACAAATAAAAGAGTTTTTTGAACAATAAAGCACGTTAACGTGTTCTAGTAGAAACACAAAATACAAGAATGAACCAGGAAATGAGCGTGATACGTTTCCTTTAAGAGGGTTACAATGGGATTGCACTACCATTCATTACATAATGCCACACTGGGGTCACATTACTTAAGTCTCCAATCATAATATTTAAGATTGGACCGGGGGGGGGGTCAAGTCTTAGGCCCATGCCCTGTGAGTAAACCTGACGGGCATGAGGCCAAATGTGTTAGTTTCCTCCCAGAAATCCTCTCCAACAACATCTTTGGCCCCACAACCCTCGTTTCCCCCCCATAAGGGATAATGAACCCTATTCAGCTACACGATACATAACCGCTTCTGAGCTAGTGCACATTTCCAGCCGCTAATCCCAGACAGATGGCCGAGTCGGCTGCATTAGGTCCATTTCAAAACATTTAGCAACAGTGTGTGAACTGTTTAGAACATTAAATGGCTTCATCTGAGGAGAATGGAGCTACATCAAGACAAGGCGGCCGCTCAGCTGTCCTGACCTCCTGCGACCCGAGCGACACACACACACACATGCGCACGAAAGCGAATTACTTCGACGGGCTGCAGTTGTTGTCCTTGTTGTCTACTAGCTACAAAACAATGGCTGCAGACAGAACAGAGCGGAGTGGAAGTGGGAGGTCCTGCGCTGTAAAAAATTCTGAATGTAGTCGACTTTGCAAAAATGCGTTCACTGGCCTTCGCGACGCGTCCAAATCATGTGGTTTGAGCCAGCATCCCACTCCAAATTCCACACAAGCCTCAATGATGAGCTACACGGTAACCGGGAACAAAGGAAACACACACACACACACACACCAAGGGCACTGGTCTGAGAACAGGATCGGGACCCCCCCCGTCCTCACACACACACACACACACACACACTGTTTACATTCTTTGTATGAAGATGAATCACTCTCATGGTTGGTGTGATCATCAACTAAAGGAACAGCCTTTGTTTCTACTGGTTTTAATGCTATTTTGCTGCTCACACTTGTTTGAATTAAATTCTTAAGTATCTTCTTATACATTTACACACACACACACACACTTGTGTAAGTACAGCATGTAGTTTACATAATTTTTAACCCATTCTTGTTTTTATATCATTACAAGGATTTATTATGTTGAGGCAAATTTTGCTTTGAGGGAAATGCCGTCTACTTTGTTTCTGTTGTTGTTGTTGTTATTATTACACTTAATCGGCCTCAAGCGGGAAGCTAATGATGGCCAAGCCAGCTCTGCAAGGTGAGATCATCCTCCTTGGCTTCCTAATACCCACACTGGGACACAAACAACATGCGTGTGTGTGTGTGTATCCCTGACACGCAACGGTGTTCGGGCCTATACTGTCAATACCTGGAAGGCCTCCAGCTCCTCTGAGGGATCTCAGCTTCATTGACTGTCTAGACATTAAAAAACACTGTTCTTGAATAATCAGGTCATCAGCATATTTAAACAGAAAACTGCTACTTTGACCCCATTTTAGTTTTGTTTGCATCAAGTGTGTGCAGGAGAGGGGGGGGGGGGGTGACATGCACTAAACATGCCTGTTTAGAAAACAGCAGGAGGTCACATTTAAAGAAGTGCTCGCAGGATAACTACCATTATGCAGATTCAAATGAATTACTGAGCTAAATGTTAAGTTAATGTCAAATCAGCTCTCGGGCCGTGGTGTGTGTGTGTGTGTGTGTGTGTGTGTGTGTGTGTGTGTGTGTGTTCACGTCTGATCACATCCACGGTCAGTTAGAAAAACAAGGGACCCTCCTCTCTACACAAAAGGCTCGAGTCACAAGTGCTTTAGCCGACCGACAGTCCGAGGCCACGCGCGCAAAATCGCCGCGGTAGAAAGTCGGCTGTGCTTTCACTGCACACAACTGTGTGCACGGCATGAGCATTCAGTGAGCCCTCTTCTATCCCCGGGGCCTACTCTGAATAGCAGTCAAAGAGAGGGATTGTAGGGGGTGGGGCGGTGGAGACGGTAGAAAAGACGCAAAAAAAAGAAAAGTGAGCTTTTGTGGCCGATGCGACAATCGGTGGGAGCTCGATTCAAGACGCAAACCGACGCGTGACCCCCCCCCCCCCCCCGCGAGAGGGCAAGGACGTCGGTGGCGGTGAGAGGGAGTCGGTGGGTTTTGAAAGGCATTTTTAACGAGCAGTCGGTGGCCTCTGACCCTGTAATTGACGGGCTTTTATCTCTGCGAGCAGCAAACCGAAGATGAGCCGCAGCGCTTAGCTCTTTGACACCGCTAATGAACCGATCTACAAAGCACATCTCGTAATGTGGAAACGCAGGGAGCTGTCTTTGCTTGAATAGCTGTTCAATTAATACAAAATGTATATATATATATATATATTTCTTCACAAAGACAACAAAGTGTGGCCACTTATGATGGCTTAAATGCCTTTAATAAATGCATTAAATCCTTATTTGGAAAATGATTAACAAATGGACGCCTTGATATTAACAGAATACATATCTATGTAATGAACATCAGTCGGACCTTTTAGATCTTCCCGTCTTGTTATCATCACAACGGCCCCAAACTGTCCCACAGCTCTGTGAGATTTAAGCGGCGCCTCTTCCATTATTTACTCCTCTCGTGGGCTCAGATTTGACCTCTTTGCGAGAGGCGGAGAATGTTAGATGTAAGACGCCACATGCTGGCACGGGGCCCGAGATTGTCCATTCAACCTACTCCAAATCACAACAGTAGACTCAGTCAAGTCCGCTACTTAGACCCACGGCCTCTACATCATCAGTGACTCTATCTGTATTTAAAAATGTTTAAAAATTTGATGACTGTTCGATCGTTTCAGTCACTTTTTAAGAAGAAAATGCCACAAAAAACACTTTGTTCAATGTGAGGGTTATCTGACTTTTTCTGTTGTGTATCATTAAAGTGAATGAATTTGGGGTTGTGTACTGTTGTTCAGACTTTTTGAAGGCGTCACCGGGAAAATTATTCGGAAATTATTTTCACCCCCTTCTAACATTTCAGATACGAAACAATGAATCGACAAAGTAGCTAAAGAAAATGCTCAATAGATTAATAGTATTCTAACTTAATTGTATTGGCACAATACAATCATTTGGATGAAAGATGTTAAGTTGATGTCGTAGCTGAACTGAGACGACC